>PVIC010012278.1:27397-40075 GCA_004025085.1 Thryonomys swinderianus | reverse complement strand
TGAGTCACCACACCCAGCATTGTTGTATGTGGTTACCGGGATCTAACTCAGGACTTTGTGCTTGGGAGGCAGGTACCAGAACCACTGAGCTAAATTTCTGGCCCTGTTGTATAATTTCTTACAAGCATAATTTTTAATAGAGCATGCTTTTGTAAATCAGAGGTGAGCCCCACACCATTTAGCTATTGTGTTTTGTCTACCTGTGAAGATTAAGGGCCTTCTAAGATTTTACTATGATAACTAATACTCTAGCTAATTATTAGTTAATTAAAATGTGTATGTATCAGTTATATACAAACACTGCCAACTTGGCTGTCTTTCTACATAAAATCTTTTCAAACTAGTTGGCTTAAACCTTCAGGGAGATGAGATAATATAGTCACTTCAGTGTTGGTCCCTCCATGGACAATGAATTAGGCTATTTACACCTCTGAAGGCACAGTCCTTCCAGACGCTTCTCTGCTTCTTGGGTAGAGGCAAAGCACAGCCTGGAAGTCTGGATGGAGCCTTTTTGAACCAGAGGCTCAGATACCTCCAATATATTGTTAAAAAGCGCTTAGTGTTAAATTGTCATGATTTTTTCACACATATATTTTGAAGTCAGCCATGATAAGTCCTTACTCTGTAGAAATTGGCCTGTGTTCAAAATTAACCTCCCCTACATGGTTGTTAAGTTTTGTTGCTAAGTGTTTACCAGTGCACTACTGCAGGTGCTGGTTGCAGAAACAGAAAGCACACTGGGCTCTCCCTGCAGTGGAATGGCACCAGGAGGTGCGTGGTGGGCTGTGGAAGGAGTTTGATGCTGTCTGCTGCAGCCCCTCATCCAAACAGGCTGTAGTGGTTGGAGAGACAGGGAAATGGTGACAAAGGGCAAAGTGTTGGATTTCAGGGCAGAGTCTCTGAGCCCAGGGTGGCCTGGGGATAAGAAGTGCTGAGCAGACACAACATAGGAGAACTATAATTTCTAACTAAGCTGTTAAGTCCTTACAGAGCCAGGAACTGGGCTAGATTTTGGTTAATCTACATAGGAGTCCTATGAAGTAGACATTATCACCATTATCATCATTAAAATCATCCTTATTATCATCACCACTATAATCATCAGAATCACTTTTATTGTCCCTCTTTGAAAGAGGATGGAACTGAGATTTAGAGGTGAAAATCTGTCTATCCTCAGAGTAGAAAACTGAGCTTTGAACCCATGAATTCTGACCCTGAAGTTTCAGTTTTGAATGACTAAACTAGAGTACTTCCGTGGTCTCACTTCCTGTGGACTGAGTCCATGTGCTGGAGCACAAGCTGAAAAAGTGGTCATCAGGCTGAGCTGGGAGCACCCTAATCTTATGTTGTCACAGGTTCTTCCAATGACTGTCAAAAGTGATTCAAAGGAAGCAGCCGGGCGTGGTGGCTCATGCCTATAATCCCAGCACTTGGGAGGCAGAGACAGGTGGATTGCTGAGTTCGAGGCTTGCCTGGGCTACATAGTGAGCTCAGAGCCAGCCTGAACTACAAAGCAAGACAAAGTCTCAAAAAAACAAAACAAAACAAACCAAAACAAAAAAAGTGATTCAAAGGAAGGAGAGGAGCTTAGTGGTTGGACCTTGTGGGGTGGAAAGCACAGTACTCAGGTCCCACCAAACACTGGAGATCTGGGCATACCCCTTTCCTGAGAATCAGCTTAGAGCTGCCCCAAAACAAAGAATGCAGATGCAGAGAAACCTAGGAAGTAGACCAAGGCTACAGAAACCTCCATAGCCTTTTGTGTTAACTCTTGATGGTAGCAGAGATGAACGTTCCTCTTGTTCTTCTCACTTCTCTTCCTAGGTTCCTGTGCCTCAAGAGCTCCCACTTTGGGAAGGCTCCTCTTTCTCTCACTCCCCAGCCCTGGCTGAGGAAGTGGTCAGCAGCCAGGACAGAAGGTCTAGAAGGCCCTGCAGAGATCACTTGCCTATTATGCTCTTCCTCTTGAGGCCTTAGTGTTTGTTCCCTTGGGTCAAAGAGGAAGTAACAGATGAACTTATTCCTGTGATGGATCAGGGATACATCTAGAACTTTCCTTAGAACACAAAGAAATTTATAGCTTTGTGTTTTGGGTGCTTTCATTTTGTGTTTTCTTCCATAACAGTCTGGAGCTGCCTTTCAGGCATCAGAAATCTCTAATACATTTTGTATTTCTTCGACTGAAGATTTGCTTTTTGTGGTTTCAGTTGACCATGGTCACCCAAAGTCCAAATATTATTTGCTTTATTATTACTTACTGTTTTTAACCTGTTATGGTGCTTAGTTTATAAATTAAACTTTACCATAGGTACATATGTGTAGGAAAAATACCATATTGACTCTTTAGTACTACACATAGTTTATAGTGTCCACTGGGTATCTTGGAACATTTCTCCATTGAGAAGGAGAGACTGCTATAACTTAGCTGAAGAAAACAAAAAAACTTCCTTATGTTGTTAACATTATATTTTTTTCTTCTAATTATCTGTCAGTAATACTTTTTTATAACTATTCATGCATGGAGTTTCTTTTTAAAAAGTTAATTTCCTAATATGTGTTATTTTCCTACCTGAGAGTTTTGGATCCTGTAGTACCATATTTGTAGGTTACTACTGGAAGTACGTGAGTCTGTGTGCAAAGTGCCTTGGAAATATACACAACACAGTGAGCACTATTTTGTCACTTCCCACTGTATGTTCTTAACAGTTTAGGCTTAACCTTCAGAAAAGAAATTCTTTTGTTCAACAAGTATTTCATTGAGCATTATTCCTCTGTGTATGCCCTTCTGGGAGCTGTCTTCTTCCATAGATACTTTCCCTGATGTGAAGTTGAAGTTCTCTTCTCAGCATCTAGGGTTCCCATCATGGGAATACCACATTTCCCTCCATCAGCTAGGAGAGGTGAGGCTATGCCACATCCACACACCAATGCAGGTCGCAGAGCCTGTGAAGGACAAGTTTGGTTCTCACTCAGGAAAAGCAGTGGGTCAGCCAGCACTCACTCCTCTTGTGGTGGTTCAGCCTTCTGGGCTTCATGGCCCCAAGTCTTTCTACCCCTGCATTAGCTGGGGAAGGGTGCTGGGAGTCCTGATGGTTACGTGAAACTGGCTTCTGCCTGTATCCCTCAGCAAGAAAAAGCTAGAAGCTCTTACCTAATGGCCCCAGGAATGCAGATTCTGTTTCCTGTTCTATTCCAGAAGGGGGAAGAGAGGTAGATGTGATAAGTACTAGAATTCATTTCCATCCATTTTTAAAAAGAAGTCATTTCCACCACCTTTTACAATCTCAGTTTCCTGGTCTGTGAAGTTGAAAACTTCCTCTTAACATACACACTTATGACAGAGGGAACAAGATAAATACATGTATACATAGGGTGTAGTCAGGATGTAGTCACTAAGATCTCTATAACCATCTAAAAAGAGTCAGCCAAGCCTCAAAGTACAGGAAAGTAACCATGACATTCAGTTCTGTTGTATGTGGGCTCCAAGTCCAGTTGTTATTTACCAGATGCATGAATGTGAGAAAGTAATGACCTTCTGACTGTCACTTTTCTCACTGGAGAAAATAGAGTGGAAATACACCCAAGATTCGAAAGGTTAAGTAGTTGACATGTATTGATCCTTTGATAAGAATGTCTAAGTAGCTCATGTAATCTCTCACAAGGCTATGAGATACTTTATTATCCTCATTTTACAGATGTGTAAACTGAGTCCCAGTAAGGTTAAATAACAGTTCTTTATATGGCAACTAAGAGGTGATACAAGAATTAAAACAATAAAACCCAAGGAGTTTGGCTCCAGCCATCTTCACTAAGATATTTTGTAGCTTCCTGAAATAAGCGTGATCTCCCAGCACCAAGTTAAGCACAAAGCAGATTCTGGAACGTGTTAGTACCTTCCTTACTGGAAGCATGTAAAGGGCCTGGTCCTACTCTGTACTCTAATTGAGGCATCTACAGATGGCTCTTTTCTTGTGAAGGGACAGAGGTGTGAAAGGAGCAGAAGAAAGGGTACTGTTTCTGCAGTTGTTCTCATGATGTCATCAAAACCTACATGCAGAAATACCCAGCACCAAGTTGCTCCTTAGTTATCAACACTATTTTTCTTTTTCTTCATTTTTTTTTGAGTCAGGATCTTGCTTTATAGTTCAGAGTGGCCCTGAGCTCACTATGTAGCCCAGGCTAGCCTCAAACTCACAGCAATCTTCCTGCCTCTGCCTCCCGAGGGCTAGGTCTACAGGTGTGAGACACTAAGTCTAGCATTGTGGTGTGTGGTACGGGGAATCAAACTCGGAACCTTGCACTTGTCAGGCAGATGCCAGAACCACTGATCTAAATCCCTGGCCCAAAGCACTGTTACTCTTAACAAGCAGCTTGCAGTCTGTAAATCTGAACCAGCTTTTCAAACAAGAATCTCAGTGCTGTCTTCACTGGGTGTGGGTGCTCTGGTTTTAACTGAATTGAGGAAGCCAAACCCGTGTCCTGCTTTCTGTTTTCATGGCACCTAACTGGGTTGACTATGGGATCGGGTTTATTTCCAAGTTAACCACCTGTCACTTAATGATGTAGTCACGCACCACCACTGGGAAACTTCTGTAGAAAAGCGGATGACTCTGACCCTCTACTGCCAAAGAAGAGATAGGAAGCTGCAGCCTACAATGGAGAGAAGACTGGAAATAAGTGTCTAAATTCCTTGCACAAAAACAAAGCCCTGGAAATGTTGGCTGAGGCCAGAGACTCAGGGTTGGCCCACAGCCAGCTTCTGCTGTGTGCTGAGACTGTGCTTTCCACAAGCACTGATTTACCTTTATCAGAAGGTCAGTGAAATCAAGGTTTTCATTCCTGCTTTACAGAGGAGAAAACGAGGAGCAAAGTGGAGAGACTTTGTTAGGCTTAGATACCAAATGTACTACAGAAAATCAAACTCAGGTCTCCTGAGACGCGGGTTTAGCATTAGAAACAGTCACAGTGCTGGATGTTGTGTGACCTCGTGCCATGTCCTTGTCAGTGGTGCCTCCCAGAGCTGAGCATCTCCGCCAGCCCTTGTGGGCGTGAACAGAAACATGCACTGTAGGTCTTATCTTGAAATTTTGTGCCCTGTCCCATAATGTATCTGTGTTAGTTATCTGTTTATATATATATAGTAAATTATCCCAAACTTAGTGGATGAACACAAAATACTTATGCCATAGTTTCTGTGCATTGAGAATTCAGGTACAGCTGTCCTGGGTCCTCTGGCTATAATCATAGTTCAGATCAAGGTATTAACTGGAGAGGTGTTTTTCAGTGTCATTGGGGATGGGTTGGTTTGGAGCTCACTTGAGGCTGTGGTTGGAGTCCGTGCTTTTGGGTTGTTGGACTTTGCTTCCTTTTGCATGTTGGATGGAAAAAGCCCTCAATTCCTTCCCTGTAGACTTTGCAGAGGGCAGCTCATGAGAGAGCAGCATGAAGACACAAAGGGCAGAAAGACTGAAGACTCAGGCTCCCATAACTTGATCATGGAACAGGTGCCCCACCACTCTTGCCATACTCTGTTCTTTAGAAATAGGTCGCTTAGTCTGTGCCACAGTCTATGAAAAGGATTCGACATGTATGTGCACATGGGCAGGCAGAGGCTGCTGGAAGCCAGGCTCTGTGTATAGAAAGATATGTGATTATTCTGATGCAAAATAATACATCAGATTCTTAATACTGGGTAGACATCTCTGCAGAAAATCTAGCCTACCTTCATGGATTACCTGGTACCCCTTAGCAAGACAAAGGCATCCTGGTTTGAAAAACCCAGAATGGTATAATAATCAAGTTTTGTTGGTCTAGAAAAATTTAGTTTCCTTCATATAAATTTGCACCCACTTTTTTTGACCCATGATGCTAGATCCAACCTTATGATTAAGTTTGGGACAATGGGGACATTACCTCGAGTCTTCCTGAGGAGTTTCCATACAAATAAGTGCTGAGCTTTGAAGTAGTCTCCTTGGAGTGGAAAGCTCTGTTCTCATTCATGATGCAAACTTTGTCCAAGTCCTTGTAGCATCGCTTTGGGAATGACCTTTGGAGGCTCTCCCTCTCCTTGTCCCTGTCCCAGTCCCAGTCCCAGTCCCAGTCCCTCTCTCTCTCTCTCTCTCTCTCTCTCTCTCTCTCTCTCTCTCTCTCTCTCTCTCTCTCTCTCTCCCCTCCACTCCCTCTCTCCCCCCTTTCCCTCCCCCTCCTCTCTCTCTCTCTCTTTCACACACACACACAAATATACACATTCATACTGATGCATGCACATGTATGATCTGCCTCCTTTTGTTAAGATGTAGTCACTACAAAGTATTTCTTAGATATGGCTGGTAGTGAAGCATCTCATTTCTTGTTTCATGTATTTCCTTCCTAAGACTAGTACATTTTTTTCTTTTCTTTTCTTTTCTTTTCCTTTCCTTTCCTTTCCTTTCCTTTCCTTTCCTTTCCTTTCCTTTCCTTTCCTTTCCTTTCCTTTCCTTTCCTTTCCTTTCCACTCCATTCCATTCCATTCCATTCTATTCTTTTCTTTTCTTTTCTTTTCTTTTCTTTTCGAGACAGGGTCTCACTTTGTAGTTCAGGCTGGCCCTGAGCTCACTATGTAGCCCAGGCAAGCTTTGAACTCAGCAGTCCTTCTGTCTCTGCCTCCCGAGTGCTGGGATTACAGGCATGAGCCACCATGCCCAGCACTGTGATATGCGGTATTGATTGTTGGTGGGCATGATTCTCCACGCCCAGCATAGTATGTGGTTACCGGGGATCAAACTCAGGACCTTGCACTTGCGAGGCAGGCGCCAGAACCACTGAGCTAATCTCCAGCCCCTAAGACTGGTACATTTGAACACAAACCTATCCAGACCCTCATTATTTCTAATACCTTCATAGGATACAGGGCAACAGGAATTCATGCTTAATCACTTGCTAACAAAACATGACAAACACTACCCTTCACTTTCTCTATGACCATGTATTTAGCTGTTTCATGGGCAGTCTTTAATTCGTGATAGTTTTACATACGACTGCAAGTCTGAGGAAAAAAGGAGTCATCATGCATCAGCCCTAGAAGTTACTATATGTATTTGTCTTCTCAGATAGAAGAATTGAGGTACAGAGATTGGAGAAAATAGCTGGGTTGGTAGCAAAAAAAAAAAAAAGAAAAAGAATCTTGGAGTGTGAAGATAGAGTGGGGAGAGAAGTTAAGGGTTGAGTAATTGGCCCAATTGAAACTATTAATGTAATAAATGCATAAAAAGCATTTATTGGGTGCCAATCACTTCATGAATTTAATCTCTAGTATGTAGGTACTATTTCACACATTTTAAAGGAAAGGAAACTGAGAGAGGAACATTTTCAAGGTCACACAGCCAGAAGGCATATACCCTCAGAATCTGAAGTCTCTATGTCTGTGCTTTGTTGCTTCGAAGAACTAGACAACCAGAGGAAAGCAGAGGTCACTCAGAATCCTGTGGAGGTCTAAGGGTGGCTGTCATGTTAGGGCTATAGCTGTGCAGGAACAATGCTCTAATGTCCTACAGAAACTCTTTGTTCCCTTGAGCCAACAGGGATGCGAAATATGTTGTGCAAAAGAAGAGAGGCTTTAGAAGTGGATCTGGGGAGAAGGCCAGTGGCTCTGAGGAATAAGACCACAGAAGGCAAAGGAGAGAAGAAAAAAGAAAATGCTAGAAAGAACTGGCATAAGCATGCCAGTTAACATGGGCAGTCACTGTAATAGACCAGTCATACTGTGGGATTAAGTCTGGGCACCCTGTTCCCAATCTCCTAGAGCCAGCCTATTGGCTTCTGGGAAACAGGAATATAGTACCTGAGTCTATTGGGGACCTGAGAACCTTCCTGCATCTTCTATGTGTCAGAGAGTGCAGAAGGATTTGTAGGAATTGGAAATGTAAAAAAGTCATGACCACATATTTAAGAAAAAAATTATGATACAGACACAAGTGGTTACAACAGAAGTGTACACAGTAGAGGAAAAGTCATGGTTCTATCTTGTTTTGCCCCACAGATCTCTTTGATAGTCCTTAAGAGCTGATCAGACCCCAAAGAAGCCAGTGCATCCATGCATGGGTCTTTGCCTTACTTTGTCTTCCATTCACAGGTAGATTTGTAGAGCATACAGTGTCTGTTCCTCTGTGCTGAGAGCAAATCCATCTTGCTCATAAGTTCAAGTACACAAATCTTTTACATTTATGTAAAAAAAGCATTACTGAAGCCCATGCATTTAAATCAAAGAATATGAGCTACACCTGTAATCCAAGTACTCTCAAAGGCTGAGGCAGGAGGATTGCAAGTGAGCCCAGTCTGGGCAATTTATTGACTTGGCAAGACCCTGTTTAAAAATAATAAAACAAAAAACAGGACCCAGGAAAGGTCTTAGGTTCAATCCCTTGTGCTCACCACCAAGGTAACCAAAAAATCAAGTGATGGGTCTACTGACACAGAATCCTGCTCCTTTTGCATTTGTAGGAATTGGAAATGGAAAAAAGTCATGACCACATATTTAAGAAAAAAATTATGATACAGACACAAGTGGTTACAACAGAACCAGTTTGCTTGACGCTCTGTGTCCCCTACAGAAATTCAGCTGAGGACAAGGGCTTCAGGAGAGGAAGTTTCTGTCCTTGCCAATTCTTCCCTTACTCTCTGATAAAGCCAGCAGCAAGCAGCCTAGAAATGACTACAGGGGAGCATGAGATATAAATATTCAGCCCTGACAGTGCCTGAAGGAGAAATGACAGTGGCGCCATGCACTGTGACTTCCATGAGTTCAGACAGCCTCTTTCCCCTGCCTCTGAGCTGACATATTAGTAAATTGATTCCAGGTGATGCTAACACTTTGTAATCATCACTATCTATAATTTTATCTTGTTCCATTGAATATTTTGATCATTTAAAATAGAGTAGCATACCTAATAGTGGTCATTAGTTTAGCTCGAGGTAAAATTCATAGTCTAATAAACTTACATTAGAAATAACTTGCTAAAATTACAATAGGCATGATTAGTGTTCTTATTCACTTAATAATAATAGTACAAAACCCAACCTGACTTTACCCAAACTGACAGCTTTACTCTCTCAGACTGGTTCATTGTCCTTTTGTTATCTTAAAGGAAGGAGAGACACCTATTACATAGTAGTTGTAATAAAAAATGTAATAACCCAACACAAGAACAAGAGTTATGTTTCATTCTACATTTGACAGTAGGTGAATACTGTACATTGTCTTATTTTCTCACTAGCAGGGGCTGGAGTGAGGAAAGCCCAGTGGCTTTGAAACAAGGTCAGATATGTGGCATTTACCCTCTTACCCTGCTGTCTGAAGGAGCTGTTTTGTGAGGATTGGTTGGACAGACAGGTGGCTTTGGACTTGACTTTCTTATTTCCTTCAGTGTCAGTTTATGTTTTAAACATGTTTTCTTGCAGCTTGCCTTTAGGTGCATTTTAAAGAATAAAAAATGAAAGGGGGTCTGTTAACAAGGAGGTAATCTCTTTTTTAAAACAAAAAAAAAATAGGAAACAGACTTGTTCTTTGCCAAGACAATGTTATTTGGTTTTTACAGGGAAATACTATACCCACTGGCCTATGACCTGGAATTACAGCATTCTCCATATTCTTCCAACCACAGAGGACAGGGGGACATAAATTCTGCCTACTGTTTTACTTACTTGTTGCTTAGGTTTTGTGAGCTTACTCAAAGGATTAATAATTGAAAGTTATTTTACTGGACATACAATATATTATTGATGTGTACATAGGCACCCTGATGGGTGAGATCATTCTTCATCCATTTAGCTCCTTATGCACCCACTTATTTATACATTCATTTATTCTCCTTCTTATTCCCCCATCCATCCTGTTCACTTACTCATCAACTCACCTTCCCCTTGCCTATCCATTTATTCACATCCCCTATCAGTCCACCTATTAAAATTTTCATACATCCACCCACATATCTTCTAGTTCCAGTGGTGGTGAACCTAAGGTATATGTACCACAGCTGTTATTGCTGTTATCATTGAAAGCTCTAAAAGGTTTGTAACTATTGTTCTAGTCCATCAATATATCTTGCAACCACTCATCCTTAAAAAATCAGTTAGCAAAACTCTTAAGTATTGGTGAAAAAGATATACAAAAGTCATAGTTATGCTGCTAGTGCGCTTATAATACACATGTAAACTAAAAACTATGCATCATGTGCTTAATAATACAGAACAATGTGCCTTGTAGCTATGGGAACACTAAAACTATCTCGCTATGGACGGAGATGCTCAGTAGGGAGCAGAAAGTATGGGGGTCATTATTAAGGCAGGGGAAATAACTGAGTTAGGTTCTTGGGGAACCAACCCAAAGAACTGAGAGTCCTGGAGGGTCTCTGGGTGTGAATGAAGGAAGGGAGAAAAGAATAAGCAAACAAATGAACACATGAGTAATAGGTAACTAAATGCACTTTCGCTGTCAGATTAAAATGCAGACTTGAATTTAATTAGCACAGATGTCTAAGCTAGCTACTTGGGGACATCCTTGACCAAAACAACAAGGAAAGCAGCTCCTGCCCTGCACTGCCTTGCTTTAGCTGCCAGGTCTGTGCGAGTCTGACAGGAGCAGCCTGCTCATCAGCTTTGAGTTTCTGGCCTTCACCTCTGCACCACAGCCTGGGTGAGCTGTTTATGGCTCTCGTAGAGCCCTCCAGGTCTCCACTGAAACATGGCAGCTGTTACTAGGGCCAGCTTCGCTTCCCAAACAAGAACATACTTTATGGAGCTTTCCCAGGTGCTGGGAACCCAATGTTGGGGGAAAAAAAAGAGAAAGGAAAAGAAAACGAAGCTCAGGACCTACACTGTTTCCTTCCTCTGTGGAACTTAAGTAGACTGCAAGCCAGTGCTTGTTGACAACAGGTGTGGTTCAACAAGAGGAATGTTCCCTTCCACTGCTGGCTGCTGCAGGACTGGCACCAAAGGACACTTCCTATGAAGGACCAGACTTCCAGGAGCATGGGAGAGCCATACTCAAAGCTCAAAAGTGCTCTGTCTTACGCTGCTGGGGCCAAAGTCCCCCCAACTCTGGGAGCAGGTGCTCCTACTACTTGTGCAGTGGTTTCCACAGCCAAAGCAAGGCTGAGCCGGGAGGAGGACCCTGGCAGGGAGCACCAGCCAGCTGACTGATTAGGCTCTCTGTGATGATGATAAGTAGCTGCATCGTCATTTACTTGGCTAGATTAACTTGCTCAACAGAAGCATGACAGCCGTGTGAGCTGGCCTGATACACAGCTTGCGATAAAGAGGGTACAGAGAGCTGACACTCAGAAGTGGGGACCCAGGCCTGAGATTACTTAATGGAAACCCCAAGGACAAAGAGAACTTTTAGTCCTTTGAAAAGTCTTTTCCTCCCTGAACTGTCTTGGGGTCCAAGCAATTTGTGCATTGAACTAAATGGAATTGCTTGCTCAAAACTGTTCTCATTTCAGTGAGGAGACATCTCAACTTGATGTTACCTTGGGAAATCCTCACCCAAACTGAAAGGCTCTTCCATGCCAGGACCTGCCAGGGTGACACTGAGGCAGTGTGAAAGAGGAGGGATGTGGAAGGCTGTGACAGGTTTCTTACAAAGGAGTCCTAGCTACCAGTGGGCTAGCTTTAAAATGGGCTATGGGTTGAGTTGGTGGAAGGAAAGGTATGAATGGGGAACCACTAGAAAAACATACCAATCTCTTCTTAATATTATGTTTTCAGAAATTCAGATCAGTCCTTTCGGTCCTATAGGACCTCCTTCTGTGTTGGTGGTTTGTGTGTGGTGGGAGCACCTTATCTTCTCTCATTTCCATTCCTTGTCTTGAATCCCAGTGTACTAATATAGCTGGGCCAAGATGGGGCCACAATATAATCACCCCAACATTCCAGTGATTTAACACAACAGAAATGTATATATCCTGTTTGAGTAGCAATTGGGGACAGTTCAAATTGAGGTATTTCTTCCAAAAGTCATTGAGAAACTTGGACTCTCAGGGGACTCTACCATTCAACTTACAACTCAAGGTGACCCTGGACATTCTCATCCCTTACAGGCAGGACACAGACTCATCAAGGACGAGCATGTGTGAGAGAATTGTATGGTCCATCTCTAGACATGCACCTATTCACTTGGTAACATAACCACACCTATCTGTGAGGGATGTTGGTAAATGTAATCCAGTTGTGTGCCCAGGGAGAAATGGGCCCTGATTTTGTGGGCAGTTACTGTCTCTTCCACCCCCTTCTTTCCTGCTCCATCATTGCTCTTTACCTCTGTCACTTACTGAGGTTGTACTGAGGATCCTGCATTGTCCTACTCCTGAAGATGTAGTTCTTTGTGGTCCTTGCTTACATGATCAAAATCCAGGGAAAGAAAAAGAAGTGCTAATGGCTTATTATAAAATGAGTTAGTTTTTACACATCCTCCAAGGAAAGATTATAGGATTTCATGAGAGCTGGTGGGGAAGCAGAAAAGATTTCCAAGGGGAGTTGGTATTTGGGCTGGGGACAGATATGCTTGGTCAAGGAGAGGAGCTCTTAAACAAAAAGAGACTAGTCACAAGGGCCCGAGTTTGATCCCAGGTACTGGAGAGAGAGAGAAAGAGAGAGAGAGAGAGAGAGAGAGAGAGAGAGAGAGAGAGAGAGAGAGAGAGAGAG
>PVIC010012278.1:0-27297 GCA_004025085.1 Thryonomys swinderianus | reverse complement strand
GGCAGAAAAATGAACAGTTTAAACCCAGAAAGGCGGGGCTGATGCATATTGATAATCCAAAGGCAGATTTGAAAAGATGTAGGAGAGGTGCCCCGATGAGGCTGAAGAAACCTCTGAGAACTGAGTCCCAGTTTGGGACACTCATTACTAGCAAGGTGAGCCCGTGCAACTGAGCCTCAGGGATGAATGTAGCTGGGTCAGCTCTGCTTGTCCAGAGTATCTTCTGCTTTCTAGAGTCATTGTGAGGAGGTGAGGGTGGGGTGGGGCTTGAGTGAGAGGTAGACAGATGAAGTGGCAAGAAGGAGAAGGGATAGAAAAGTACGTGGGAGGGAAAAGACCTGAACCTCTTACTGAGACAGGTGTCAGAATCTAGTCGTGAGGTCCCAGGCATGAGGGTTTAGGTTAGTCCTTGGGTCATCTGAGAGAGAAATGGCTTAGCCATAACTGGTTTATCCATTTCCTCTGGGATTTTATGGTCTTCTTGACTGTAGGCCTACTTAATAAAAGATGGCTCTTAAAACTGGATGTTCAGTGGAGCTCAGATTCACCCTGCCTCTGTGCTTCTATGGACCCTGATTAGTATGCATCATGGATCCTTGCACCTGATGTCCACAGCAGGCAGTTCTAACACCAGTGGTGAGAGGTACAAGATAAATCACTCCCAGTAAATGACTAATTAATCATGCTCTTGATTTTAATAACATATACTGTCTGGCTTCAGATTTGTCTGTCTATAATCTTGAGTTCTACTCTAGACATTTTATAATCAGTAAAACCACCCATGGGTTTCTAATTGATGACAATTTCTTTCCTCTCCTTTAGGCAACTTAGGAATCAAGGCATATTCTAGTGACCGTGTAAAAGAAGGTCTTTTTTTTTTTAATCACAAAAGTCATCATGGATATTTCAGGAAGATCTGAGGGACAAAACTGACACCACTTCATTGAAAATGTATGAAGTCATCCCTAGAGAGGCCGATGGCAGGGCTTGCCTGTGAGGTGCCTGTGTACCCTCTAAATCAGTGAACAGTCATCTTCAAGGGTAGTTGGACAGAGCTTAAACACTCAGCAATGAGGTGTCTCCCACCTCTCACCTTGTGTAGCCTCCAAAACTTGTAAATCATCAGGGCTGTGGGCCCTGTGAGGAATTATAATTTCCACTGAGTCATGGGCCTACTTATTTGGAATGGATAGGTCTATAAAATAAAATATGGTCACTCATATAGAACCCCTTTATTCTCCTGCAACAAAGTGAGTCTCTAACCTCATTACTGCAGGCTGTTTTTAGTTAGGAGTGTTCTGCTGCTGGGCAAAGAGAATATCTATATGTGGGAGATACTTTCTAAACTTTTTAAATGATTTTATTTCTTCACTGTGTACATGTAGAGAGCTGGACGTGACACATGTTACATTGCCAAACCAAACAAAATCCAAGCCACCTGTGCAGCAGGGCCTGCATCCTCTGGTATAAACAGAAAACTTGTCCCATTTGCCTGATGACTTATTTGGAGGAAACTGCCTTTGCTGAGAATTGAAGGAGCCTGAAAGACTCCTAATAACCATAGGGAAAGTCCGAGCACTTTCTACTTGCAAACAATTGTGCTTTTAGTGAAGTGTAATCATATAACTCAATGAAGAATAGACATGTATCCTCTCACCTCATCCCCACAGTTATGTTAAGGAGTAGGGTTATTACTATCCTGAACAGAAAAGTGAGAATAACTTGGCCCAAAGTAGCTCAGGGTCACCTGTGGGATCTCATCGCTAGTGAGGAAGGCAGGACTCAGTCCTTGTCAGGATCCAAGTAAACAACTGACCGTGCTCTGGATTATACTATATGTTGTCTAACTCCATATTCCTTTGCCTGAATCTTACATTTCCTTCTACAAATCTCTTTTTTATTAGAACATGTGTGTAATACATGCAATCTATAATCATTTGGGGGAGTGGATACATGAACATAGAACAGTTTGTTTCTTTTTTAATCTGTTCCCTTCCTCTCTCTCCTCCCTCAACTAATTCCCCTTTCCTCATTTTCATTCTTGTTGATATTATTAACTTTAACTTACATTTATAGCATACAGTGTATATATTCATTGAAGTTATTAGATCTTTGACAAAGATGCCAAAAGCATACTTTGAAGGAAAGATGGACTATTTAATAAGTGATAGTAGAAAACTGCAGAAGATTGAAATTGGACCCTTATCTCTCACTATGTACTAAATTAAAATAAAAATAGGTCTAAGATCTAAACAGAAACATTGAATCTACTGAAAGATAAAATAGGTAAGAAAGACATTTGACAACATAAATATTGGAAATGATTTTCTAAACAGAACCACTATAGAACTCTCATAATTACTTTCCTAATGATGACAATAGGGTGGAGAGTGAAAGGACATGCATGTGGTTTTTTAAAAAAAATTTTTTTTTAACAATACCAGGGATTGAACTCAGGACCTTGCATTTGTGAGGTAGGTGTGGTGCCACCAAACTAAAACCCTGAGTTGTATGTGTTTTATAATCTCAAGATTCATCATAGATATTTAATGATATTATGAAAATTAAAATCTGAAGATCTGGAGCCTGACTTTCAGAATTTGGGCCACACCTAGGAGCATAACTGGAAGAATGGTGCCATCTTGGCCCCAATAAAGTGGCCCATTAGTACATGCCATTCACAGGGTTTAAAGTCATCTCTCAGAAGCACCCTGTTTGAATAATGAGTCAGTACTCTCTGGAGTCTATGAACAAATATAATTCAACATTTAAAATTGGAGAAATATGTGTCCAAGAAACTAGTAGGAATGAAACTAGGAACCTTTGTTTTCTCAAAAAGGAAAAAAGAGAAGTTCAGAATAACTTCCAGGTCTTCCTGATTTTGTTTCCAAACTTTGTAGCCTTGACTTGGCCTTGTCTTCTCCAAGTAGCATCATAAGTTCCTTGCTTCCCATTACATCTACCCATGCTTGTGGGCATGTGCCCAGGAGATGACAGAGCCCCAGAACAATAAGCCTTCAGTACACCTCCTGAATGTAGCTCACAGTGACTCCTTGAAGCTACACTGCTTTCCCCGCCCTATTTATCCTGCAGCCTCACTGTTAGAAGACCCACTTCCATGAGTTCACAAGTGCTGCCTTTAACACTCAGCTTAGGGAATCAGACTGAATTAGTTCTTTGTACTGTTAACCAGAAGAGCACTTACATTTTCTGACATCTCTAATCTTGGAGCTCAGGGAATAACAGGAGCATTTGCATGAAATTACCCCTCATTCTATCTATAGGCCTTGCTGCCAGCATTTGTGAATTTGGCAGAAGCCAGCAGATCTCACAGTTAATGTCTTCTCCTGCCAGGCTCTTCCAAATGGGGCATGTAAAAGTGCCTTGTGACAAAGGGCTGGTCGGATCTTGGGATGTGGAGCCCAGGTGATGTTATTTGCATCCAATTAAAGAAGCGGGAATTGTGGCATTATTCACTTGCACAGCTTTAAATGGCTTTTGGCTCATTAAGTCTTTGGATCAACTTTTGTGGGAGGATGTTGGAGAGAACACATGTTGGCAGGGTTTGGGCACAGGTAGAAGTGAGCTTCCGGGTCAAATCTCCCATCAGGTGCTCAGTCAATTATATGTTTCCTTTTTGGACTCACATCTGGGATCCAAAGGAAATTTCTTCTGCTACTTTGGCTGTTTCTGGTTATACCCTTAGAGCTCAGGAGCTCCAGTCAGACTCAGCGCAGTCTTCTCCTTTGAGTCCAGCATTTGGCCCTCTTCCCTGTGCTTTGAAACTCCACACCCACCCTCCTCTCAAGGTACCCTGAGAAGCTGGGAGGCAGTGGTTGGTCATTCAGTTTCTGTGTGGTTGAACTGTTCACAGAAATTAGAGATGTCACAAAATGTAAGTGCTCCTCTGGTTAATTATACAAAGAGCTAATTCAGTCTGATTCCCTATGCTGGGAGTTAATGACAGCATTTGTGAATTCATCAAGGGAAGTCTTAGAGTGAAGCTGGAGAGAGCAGTATGTATGTGGAGGATGCTGTGAACTGAGGTGACAGCTTTCTTTGCACAGTCAGTGTGGGTCATATCGAGGAGGTTGATATAATGGCTGGTCTAGATTTGATGGTAGCTTTGAAAGGACACTGGGTCTCAAGTGGTTAAGGGACCTAAGCAAAAAAAAAATAGTCGTAAGGGACATTCTGGGACAAGGATGGGGTCCACTGAGGCACTCAAATGGCAGGATACCTGTGTTTTAGCTAGAGCCAAGAGTCAACTTTTTCCTGTTTATTTTAATAAAGAAAGTGTCAAGTAAATGTTTACTTAAAAAGTAGAGTTTTGATGTCCTTTTATAAAAAATAGTGCAAAGCCCTGGGCCCTGAATGACTTCCTCCCTTCTTAAGAGCTCTGAGAGCCAGTTTCCTATCCTGATAGCCTTTGTGTCCCAGTTCCAGCTGAAGATGCTGAGAGTTTGCACACAAAGCACCTCTTCCTGTGAGCAGGGACTGTATATCCGGTCTTTATGGCTCTTCTCAGACCAACCCATACCACCTATGGAACATTCCTTCTTCAGCTACTGCACGCTGGGAAGAGATGGGCCACTTTCTACCTGGACAGTCCTGGAGCTCCTGAGAGGGGCTTCTCAGAAGAATTTCAAACAGTGTTGCACATATACACACATGCACTCACACCTTATAGTATGCCTAGTTACACTGAATTCTTTAGCTCAATATTTCTCAAATAGGGATTTTTTTATATCTTAGTAGGCATATAATATATTCTTTGCTTAAGTGAGAACAAAGTGTAAACTGTTTTCATCATAGCAGAATGGTCTCTGCTTCATACCTGTCTGTGTTTTGTGTTCATTCTCACTATAATGCCTTCTTTTTGAGTGTGAGGAGGATCTGTTAATGCTTCTAGCCAACAGGATATGGTACTTTCTTCACCTGAACTGTCCAACTCAGATCCATCCTGTTTCTTGACCTCATAGACTAACATCTTCTACTGAGTGACGATTTCACCTCTTCTTTTCTAGTACTACAGGGCTCTTGTCACCTGTTGTTTGCTGCCCTCTCATCATAGAAATAATCACACACTCACCCAAGCGTTGTTCATTCTGTCAATGCACATTCCCCTGTGGAACACAAAGTAAGAAAACTTTAGCCTGCTAAGTGGTATTTTTTTACTTATTTTATTTATTGGTACATAATATATACATATCACAATTATGCTCAACATTGAGAATTTGTACCAGTATATGATATGACTTAATTCTCATTTTTCCCCTATGCACCCTATATCCCCCTGATCCATATATACATGCTTTGTTTTCTTCTTTTTACCATCAGTTTTTTTCTTTTCCATCATTACTTACCCCTAAAGCCCATTTTCCCTTTGAATATTTACTATTTCACAGTATCTGTCACACATTCTAGAACTCATTTACAGCTTCAGTTTCTTATACCAGAGAAAAGATATTTACAGATCTGTGACCTTTTTATTTCACTTAAGAGTATGTCCTTAAGGTACATCTGTTTGAGTATAAGTGACTCAATTTCATCATTCTTTATGGCAGAGTAATACTCCATTTTATTAAAAAAACCCACAGGTGGTATTTTTATACCATGGATCCCTCTTGGAATCCTATAGAAATGCATGGACCTATCAGAGTGCATTCCATGTAATTACTTTCAGTTTATACATAACTTGGGGTTTTCTAGACTCTCTGAAGGCCATTCAGAATTTTTCTCCCAGTCTTTTATTCCATATTATAAGACTGTTTAGCCAGAAGGCACATCCTGTATACCACTATATCCCCAAACCAAGGGTGAAGCCTGGCAGTGGGTGGGCCTTCCATCCAGGATAATTGAACTGAATTAGATACATGACCTTATCCTCAGAGGCCATCTATCTATTCTTACACTCCTTTTGTCAGACTGTAAAAGAGAAAGGTTAACCTCCGATAATCAAGTGACCCAACACTTGGCTACACATGGTCTGAGTGACAAACTTTCCCATTACAAAGAACTGAGAGCTAATTGATGTGTAAGAAAGTCCACATGCATGCACGGTATATTCCCATGTATTCAAGTTGGGCAGGAGGGAACATAGTGTTGGATTCTTGTGTCAGGAGATCTCTCTCGCTGGCCTTTGTGGGACAGGATGACATTCTGGCAGGGAAGCAGTTTTGACTCTGGATTGGAATGTGCTCCTGATGAAGTCATTCACAGATGGCTAAGTTAAATGTAGCTTTCATAGCGCTAAGGCATTTTAGAAGCAGCTGAGCAAGTGGCCCATGAAATGGAGGCACCAGAAGCCCCTGGAAACTTTGCCAATGTATCACCCAGTGAAGCCATTGTGTCACTCGTTGGTAATGAACATTTCCAAGGGCCATGCGGGGAGCTTCCATCAACCTGTGAGAAGCAAGGGTGTGTGGGCATTGTGCTTCACAAAGGGGAGTAAAAACAGGGATAAAAAGCAAGGGGAAAAAAATTGGGCCTGGAGCCAAGAAGATACTTTCTGTGGAAAAGGGAGGAAAAAAATATCACTCCACCCACCCTGTCCAAATGAAAAAGCATTTAATTGAATGTTCTGTATAGAGGTGAAAGAATACCCTGTGGAGTTCCCAGTGTTTCATTATCCAATTGAGTTTGGTACCTCAAGTTTCAAAGACCATTCTCCTGAATGATTATTCTTATTTCCTTGTCAGTCTGCCCTGTGTTCAGAAAACCCCTGCTGGGCTGCATCATTTAAAAGTCAAAACCCTCAAAGTATTTTTATGCCCAACATAGTAACAGAGCAGATTCTGGTATCACTCATTTTATTCTACACAGCCTCCTTCCTCTTGTGTTATGTAGATTCCTGTGCTACTGAGGATGCTTGGAATCAACAGGGCTGCTCCTGAACCCTTTCTTAGTGCTGGGAAAGGCCTCCGGAGGGAAAGGATTAGAAGGCTTAGCAACAGCAGTATCTCTGGCCAGCCATTTAAGGAAGGAGATGGGCCTCTCAGCTTTCTCTTGAAGTCAGGAAGTAAGTGATGGCCTGGGGCATGGTGAGTGCCTTTGAGGAGGAAGTGTCTGCATTAGGAGGAGCCAGGTCTTTGCTGGGCTTCAGTAGTCACCACCAGTCACCTGCTGGAAGATGTCCATGAGGGCAAGGTGCTGAGGAAAACCAGTAAGAGAACCAGAATAAGAGCTTTCCCTGTAGACTCACAGGTTCTGTGAGTAAACAACCACCTTTGTTATTGTTGAGAACACTTGAAATCAGCTTTAAATCATTTGAACTCTAAGATAGTCATTAATAATTTTCCCTCCCTTCAGGAAACCCAGGAATATGGGTAAAGAATCATTTCAGATGCTCTCCTTTCTAGGCTAGCTGACCAGCAACAAAGAGAATTGTTTAAAGGTTTCCTGTTTGACTCCTATAGCATCCAGTACATTTTGGCTAATTTAGAAAGTACATGGTGATGCTGAATCTAACCATATTTTCTTAGAGGCTTTGTTTCTCCTTTGACTGAAATGCACAGGTACGTTGTTGCACCTTAGTAAATATCCTATAAAAATAATACCCCTACAGCCTAAATATTTCAAAATCTCTGAAGCTGTTATATTTTATCTCTTGGATGTAGAATAATTTAAAACAATTTTTCCTACTTCAGTCCCTTCAAGGTTGAATATTCTGCCCGAATTCCTCCCTCACAGGGGATATAAACTTCAACCTACCTTCATGTTAGCAGAAGGGCCTTCTTTTGTTTCTGGGATTCAGGACTGAAAGAAAAGTGCTCATGGAATAACCCAGGAAAACCATTGTGTTGCCTTTTCTAGTCCCCCAGAGTCCTTCACTCCATTCTGAAACGAAAAGAGCTGTAGTCTGTGGAGCCGTAGTCTGTGTGAAGGAACACCACCGTCCCTTCTTCCTTAGTGGTCACTATGGGTGGGTTGCTGTGCTGTCCTCACTGAGATTACTCATCCTACCTTACAAATTGAGCCAGTGGCAGTCTCTTTCCTGTAGCTAGTGAGTCCAGGGCTCTGTGTGGAAGTTTTAGCTTCTAAACTGAGAAATCTAGTTCATGCCCCGATATCCCAGTGGTGGAACTCAAGGGACATGAACAAATGGGGGTCTGCTTGTACCATTTTTCTCAGTTACAGGTGAACAGCCCTCTCTATCTGAGCACCCTAAGCCAAGGACAGAGACAAGGAGATGAGAAGCTTAAGAAGCCAGTCAGGTGGAAGGTCATCCTGAGCCATGGGACCTCAAATTGTGACCTCTGCTTAATGATGATAACTAACATATTTTTCTACTGTACACTAACCACTCACCCTGGTGCACAGGTCATACAATTAGTAAACAGTGAAACAGAGACTTGTGCCAAGCAGCTCACCACCAGATCCATTCATAACTACCCTACAGGCCCAGTTCCTCACCAAAGACCACCTGTGGCCCTCTGATGCACAGCCAAGCCAAGCAACAGCTGTGGTCATAGACTGGCCCTCTTTGCCAGGCTGTGTTGGATCCTGATGACTCCTGAGTCTAGACTAGAAAAGTGTCCCAGTTCCTGACTCTGTTTTTTATAGACATTTTGGGCAATTTCATAAATCATGTTCTACTCACTTAACATTGTGAAAAAATTGCCATTGTTCATTTATTTAATTATTGTTTGTGTCATTGGCCGCACACTTATTGCATATCTAATGTTTTCTCAGAAATTCCTTTGGGTCCTGGAATACAAAGTACTGAACAAATCTGGGAAACCTTTGCTCTCTTGGCATGTACAATCTCCTGGCTGTTTCTTCTGTTAAGTTCCCTTCATTGGCTAGTGATCTGACAAAATCTCCTTGAGAGACAGATAGAAAAGTCTCCATTTTACTGAGGAAGAAATAGAGTTCCAGAATGGCTGGCTCATGGCAGTACAGCTGAGTACCAAGGCCAGCTGAGCTCAGTTCAATCTAACACTAGAACCTGAATTCTTTGCCACTATAGTAGCCTCTATTGCGCCATATGGATGTCTGAAGAGAGTACATGGGTATCTGAAAACACTGTGTTACCTATAATCAACTCCAGTTCCTGTTCACCTTTTCATTTCTTTTTCCCTTTGACACCTCCCTAGGGGACACTCCCGAGATAGCCATAGTCGTTCATGAAACACTCAGAATGAGCCCTGTTCTTAGTCACAAACTCTTCAGATGCTGCAAGTTCAACAAGGGGGACAAATTGGTCCCTCCTCATGTAGAGTTTACATTCTAAGGACATATTTTTCCCTGCTGATTCTTTTCAGGAATTGTCTTTTCATTTCATACCTTTAATCTTTAATACTTACTTCCACTTTTGACACTTTGGGCTATAGAAACTCTGAACGTGTCCTGGGATTGTACTGAAGCACTGCATACCTGGGCCCAACAGAATGGATACTGGCCCTTGAGTTTGGGACAGTTCCCAGACCTCTCCATCTATGATAAGCGTGAAATTATAAGGAGATCATGGGGAATCCCAGGAGAAGGCTGACCTTTAGTACAGGGGTTCTGCAGGCTTCCAGCAGCAGCAGCTTTCTGTGTAGGAGGACAGGAGTATTTCAGTGTTTCTGCTATGGCTGTACCGGTGTGTAATGGTGGTCTCTCAGCCCCACTAGATTACATATGGAGGTTTTTTCCTTTCTGCCTAGACTGGATGTGCACTGTAAGTAGGATCTATCACCTTTCCCTTCTGGCAAATGAAATTAGAACGGTCTGCAGTGAGTCTGACCCATCCGTGACTAGGCATTTGGCATGAGTTAGTCCTCCTTTCCTTAAAAATTAAAGCAGAGCAGAGTACAGATGAGATAAACACCTAAGTTTTATATGCTAAAAGTAAGAAATAGTTTTTCCTGTCAGTTTGTAGGAAAGAATGGTGACTTTTCAGTGCCTATGAGTAAAATTTGCTGAACATTGCATGTTGCCAGTGTGATTTCATAGAAACCAGCTTTGGGAGCCTCACATGGACAACATTCAACAGGGCAATAGCAGTTCAAAGATACATGCAGAACAAGGTCCCTAGTGCCACAGAAAGAGCACCAATGCCATGTCACTGGTGTAAAACTTAGAACTGAAGGACTCTGCTGCCACCACCCCCTACCTCATTCAAGGACAGACATGACTAATCCATCACCTCACTTAAGATCTCAGAAAACTCATCACTTGACTTCCAGCAGTGAAATGATCTGATTATCAATGGATCTGAGTCAGCTCAAGAAGTTAAACCTGAGCCAACTTGCCGACTGTGATCAAGACTGCTATTTAATTAGAAAGTAAGGCTACTTCCCCCAACCCACCAGAGAAATGCTGATAATATACCTGTTCACAAAAAAGCATTGTTTAGATTCAGGAGCATATTCTAGTTTAATTCAGTGCTAAGATGTCTGTCATTTAGGAAACGCCAACAAATAATGAATCCTAAGGGGAGAAGCGTTCTCGGGTCATGCATGTGTGTATGTATGTGCATGTGTGCATACATATGTTTTACTCTGTGGTAGGATTTCTTTACATCTGATGCCTATCAAGACAGCAAGAGCCACAGCCCTCTCAGCATTTTGCTGGATGACTCCTCTCTGCTAGCTTGTGCTTGCTTCACAGACAGCAGGGCTCATGTGTGCAGATATCTCCTGTACCCAGCATAGGTTCCGGCATGAGATATTAGGGGGTTGTTGCAAATGATAAAATGTTTTCTTTCTCAGCTGATTCTTAGCTGAGAACTTTCTCTGATGATTGAGCTGCAGGTAAAATCATTTGCTTAACTGGAACCCTGAAAAGAAGGAGACTGGTTTTTATGGGCTGTCCACCAGAGGCCAGTTGCCCTTTGTAACACCATCTCATCTAATTTGTCATAACCCTTCCAGTGGAGAAACCATCTTCCTATTTCCAAATCCAAAAAACAAGAGCATCAAAACTGTTAAGTGTATTGGTAGGAACCATACAGCCTGAAAGTTAATATTAGATTTCAGGTCTGTCTGATTTCAGAGCTCTTTCTATACTACCTAAAATATTCATGCTTCCTTTTCCCTGCCTCAGACTGTTTCTTAAATTTTAAGCTCTGCTTTCAGTGCAAGATTTGTTGGAATAGGATGATGACTTCTGGCTTTCATTCCTTGACCATCGTTTCAGGCTGAAAGGGTAGTGGTAGAGTGAGCATTAATACAGATTGACTTTTGGAACATAGGCTGCATGTCTTACTCATTTAGTATCATTTCTAAAGTTGCTTCTCATTCTGAGATAGGGGCTAGAGGCACAAATCTCCACATGGACTGAGTGTTCAGTTTTAGTAAGTGGTCAGCTAGAGTAAGTGACACAGACTGGTTTGTGGCTGGGACCCAGTGGCAAGTCTGGGAAGCAGGGCTCAGCTGAACTGGGGCATTTGTGCCTTAGTTAGACTGCGAGGTCTTTACTCCATTAAGATGAACACACATATCTAGAAATACAGCTCACTCCACCAGGGTTGTCGCAGAGAGCTATGAAGAGTTCTTTACACAGCACTCCCCAGGTCATTCCGTCCTCTGTCCAGATCCCTGCTGGTATCCCACATTCATCATCAGGAGGTGTACCAGAGGATGTGGCCTAGGGCTCAGGCAAATTCCAAGGTTGGCCAAACTAAGGGTCATATACACAATATCCACATTGCTCACATCTAAAGATTTATAGCTTACTTTATGAGGAGAGAAGTTGGGCATTAAGCAAGGATCCAGGCTGACTACATCTGTTCTCTCGTAGGCAGCTGGCTGTCAGGGCTTCTAGTAGTAATTTTAAATCCAATATTTGTAAAAGTGATAAAAACAAATGAACAAAGACACTGGTTGTCCACAATACTTAAAGTAACTATTTACAGTGGTCACCTTTAAAGGTCATAAGATTTGCTTTACACAGGTCTAAAGATAGTGCTACTCTGTCTGTATACCTTCTGCCATAATAAGACTCTGATCTGCTATGTCTCTGCAGTTATAGGATACAGGAAGGATGTGTATGTCACCCTGTAATTTCTGCCTTTATTTAATTTCAGTGTAACATTAAGTCTGTGTATTTAAAAGCAACTACATTTACCATTTACCTTCCAACAGTCGCATGCAGAGGAAATACCATTTTCTCATTTCTCTACTATTCTTTTTACCCTCTTCTTTCTCTTCTTCTTTATCCTTAGAAGTGGCAGAAGCAAACTAGCTAACATTCACTGAACACATGTTATGTGCTGAGTACTGGGCTAAGTGCTTCATGGATCCTCTTGATACTGCCATATCCCTCAGAGATGAGCATAGCTCTGGTTTTCATTTTGCAGATGAAGAAACTGAGGTCCTGAGGAATGAGTTAACTCCCTCCAGAAAACAGTTATTTAGAACTTGGCAGAGGTGGGACCCGATCAAGGGTCTCTGCCATCACCATCCTCACTTAACCATAGTGTTTAAAGCCAGTAAGTCCACTCAGGAAAATGAGATGAGCACAATGATGTAGATGATGTATCCAACTCCAACCTGCGCCTTCACCATGTTAAAAGCTCTGAGTGGTCTGCCGTAGTGTTTATAATGGAATGGAGCTAGATAGTGATAAAGGAAAAGTCTAATACATGTTATTTTGTTGTTCAGTTCAGTTGCTTACACATAATTCATTTGCAAATTGATACTAATGAAAGTTGGTCTTGAAATATTGTATACAGCTCAAATTAGGAGTTTGGCACCAAATTCCCTCTTGGACTACAAATCATTTACTGTTGCCAAATTAGAGTCCAGAGTAATTTACCGTAAGATGGGCTTTTAACCCTAAAATCAGAATGCACTCAGGAGTTTACTCTGCAAGCTGATTAGCTTCTGAAACTGGCTAGTCGTGAAGGAGTCACCATCTCAGGATAAACACATCACATTAGCCTTTTCTTCAACATTACTAATTCACCTTGTACTAAGATAAAAATAAATGGAAACCTCTAGTTCAGTATTAATTCATTTAGATCCATTTCTTTCCACCAGTGACTTCTGAGAGTCAGTTCAGAACTTTCCTATATTGAGTTTCTTGAGTCGGTATGGGGTGTTTTGTTTTTATAATCAACAGAGACATTTTTCGAACACAGAGAGAAAAAACTTGTTTTGTACTTTTGGGAGAAAATAAAACAATTTGATCTCCTACTGAATTTGAAATGTACACAAACTATAGATTTTTCATTCCAGTGTATGTCTCTGTCTCTCGATGTTATGGATTCTAGCTTTATGGAAACCCACTCCCTGTCTTTAGCTATCAGATTTGGACAATTTATTGGCACCGAAGTAGGAAGAGTAAAAGTGTCACATTATCATGATATGCTGCTGCAAACAAAGAGCACCTATTTTCTAAGCAGAAACTGAGGGCTTGTGTACTGCACTCAAATGAAATTGCACTTTTGCTTAGTGGATATGATTGGTGAAATTTTGTTTAAACGATGTGTGCTCTTTATATTTATTTTTCCACTAGAAACTTTATAAAGTTTCCTTTTCATCTATGTATTCATTTTGAGTTAACTAACTTTGAGATTAAGCCAAAGGTGTCTCACTGGAATGAGGATCTCTGGGTGATCTAGGTCTATTTTAAAATTATAATTTTCTTGCATCAAGACCAATTCAATGGGCTTTCATACCCACCTTGGGGCAAATGGTGACTATTTACTTCCAAAAGGACTTCCCATCAGTGAAAAGATATCCAAGCCATACCTGAGTCCCAAATTATGTTTTTAACTGTGGACCCCGAGGCAAAGAATAAGGGATGGATTTTTAGGGCACCCATTAACTCCCCAGTATGTGAAAAGATTCTTTTGGCACAGACACATTTCACAAAAGTCTCATCAGCTAACAAAGGGCTTAAGACCCAAAAAGGTTAAGAACCCTTCGCCTTAGATCATCTTATATCATTCTTTTGAATACCAGGTTCTGGCCAGTTATATGTGATTTAGGTATATTTACATATATTTGCATACTGCTTGTCCTTGACTGTGCCAGTCAACTATTTGCTCATCACCTCATTATAGAAAAGAAGAAGAACAGGATTTACCTAAAACCTAAAGGAATACTGATCTTGTGCTAATTAAAGTTTGTTCTGGGATTTTAGTGTCTCATGAGAGACCCAGAGTCATGTGGATCTTGGTTATTTCACTCACTTGTACTCAATATTCAATATTTAAAAACAGCATATGCATTTCCAAGTACTTCACTCCCTTTTTCCTTATTTTGTCTGTATTTAGTACATTTTATATCTCTAACAAGGGGGTGGAAGAAAGGGAGTTTGTGGAAACCTGAGAACAGCAGAAAGTTACTTGTGAATTTTATTGAGAAAAGATTAGAACCAAGGTTCAGAATGCTTGCACTCAGTCTGTTAGAGTTCTTGATATCTAAAAACTGATATGTTGTTTTCACTTAAACACCAAGCGTCCACACTTGCTTAGTTTCCTATGAACTCAATCTCATCCTTCATACTACAGAGCCTTAAGATGATAGCCACCAACACCACTGAGACACACTGTGAATCATTTGTCCCCACCCCTCTCCTGACATACTTTCAGCCCATTTCCAATTAACCTGGCTGATGAATACACAAATCCTTGTCCCTTTGTTGCCTGGCTGGAAGCTCCTCAAGAGGCTTCCAGCGCCTTTGAATCCAACAAATACTTTGAGAGAAAGCCCTGCCAAATCCACTTCATCTCCAGAACCCTTTAGTTTAGTGTAGTCACAGTGGAATTGCTCTGCCCTTGGACTTCCTAACAAGCCAGCAGTGATCAGAATCAGCTCTATTCTCAGATATGTAGTCAAAAGGGCAGCCAAGGTCAAGATCAGTAGTGTTACTGCTGGGTTAACTCAAAGTAAGATGAGCCAAGCATGGGACCAGCAATCAAGGAATCTGCAAAAGTTACTGGAGAAGGGAGCTTGGAAATGCTGGTTCAGCATTTCTTCATCTCACTCATACATTGCATAGAAAATGATTCTGAGTAAGTTCATTATTTTTCCCAACATTTTCTGACAGTTCTTTAACTTTCAACCTTTCATATACATATATATATATACATATATATATATATACATATATATATATGTATATGTGTGTATGTATATGTATATATATGTACATATATATACAGGGAATTATATATATATATACACACACATATACAGGGCAGTGTATATGCATACACACACATATACAGGGCAGTATATATATATATATATATATATATATATATATATATATATATATATATATATATGTATGTATGTATGTATATACAGGGCAGATGGATGATACATGATTGCCATGGGAGATTGGGCCTGGCTCCACTGAGGACCTCAGGAGACTGAGGTTGTCTCAGCACTGTGCCCTGAGGGTGAAACACCAGGGCATCTATTTTACCTTCCCCTTCTCCTTGGTGAGGGCCACTCCTACAGGCTGGACCCTTCTGGTACTTCCATTCTAAGCAAGAAGCCTTATATGTTCCTGTGGTCATAGAAAATCCTCACTCAAGTCCTAGAGCTCCAGGAAGAATACAGACACTGTGAGACCACTGAACGCAAAAAGAGATAGGTGGCATGACAGCAGAGTTTGTCACCTCTTTAGCATTTATGTAGCTTGGCATCTGACCCTGGGGAAGCTGGAGGCCTCCTCAGGTGCACAGAATGATCTTTTCTGCTCCTAGTGGTAGACATAAAACAAGTAGTGGTCTATTTCAAAGTTTTCTGTGATTGGGGACTTGAAGGCTGTTGAGAGGACCAGAGGGTCTCCTTGTCTCAGGTGGCTCTCTCTCAGGGGCTGATAGATCCTTAGTGCATTGCTGAAGGAAAACACTCCCACACAGAAACCTGCTCATTACATGGGTTGGTGCCTCCATTCCAGATGTGCCCTCTGAGGCTTCTCCTGCATCCTAATGGTTCTGATCTTTTTCCATTCTTACTCCCTCCGGGGCACCTTCTAAGAAGTTACATCCAACAAGAGCACACTGAGAACAAAGGAACAAGAACTGCATGGCTGCAGCTTTAACACTGAGTTCTTGGGGAAAGGCGAACAGCAGCCCTCACTAAAATGTTCATGCTCACTTCTGTCTCCCCCTTTGGCTGGAATTTGCCGAGGAACAGACTTAAGTGGCTTTCCCAGTAAAGATAGATGACTTTCTTTCTCCATCATTCTTGTATGGCCACTTCATCTTTGCCCTTGCCCTCACTTTGAAATTAACCCCACTGAGAGTCTGTGCAGTCTCAGGAGTTCTAAATCATACCTTTGGCTTCCTGGAATGGATTGACTGATCTCTGTTTGGCTTTTCCCTTTGCTATCCTGTGGAAGAATCAGAGCCAGGCCAGGGAGTTCTGGCAGCACCAGCATTTCCAGCTTTATGAAAAAGCAGAGGTTGCACTGAAGTGTTTGCTTTATGTTTGTTAACCGGCCTCTCACTGATCTCTGGGTTAGTCTATATGACTCTCAACTCAGCTGCCATGTTTCTGAGAGTTACAGATAGCTCCCAACTTATGATGTTCCAACTTAATATTTTTTTACTTTATGATGTGCAAAAGTTTTAGAAACAGATTTGGCATTTTGAATTTTGATCTGTAGCTAGACTAATGATGTTTGTATCTTGTCACTGGAATGAAATATCCAACAAGCTCAACTGCAAGGAAGAGAGAGAGGTTCATTTTGGCTCCCAACTTTAGTAGTTTTGGTCTGCGTTTGGCAAGCTTAAATACAGAAATGGCATGATGGAAGGGACTGGGAGAGAAAAGCTGTCTATGTCACAGTGGCCAGAAAGTAGAGAGAGAGAAGGAAGAGGATATGCTGTCCATGTCACATCCCCAGTTACCTCCCTTTCTTGACCAGACCTCTCCTAGCAAAACAGTTACGTTACCCCTTGATTTGACCATTTCCCAAAAGTGCTATCCATTTGTCCATAAGGCACTGGGGGGACATTCTTGGCCTAAAACATAATATATGGTTTGATACTGTTTGCCAACCTAGGCGGTGATAAGCCACAGCTCCCAGTAGACCCCAGATCATGCAGTAAATCACCTAGACTCCACAGCGCCTTGCTTTGCTAAGCTGTGATGTTTGGAAGGTGAATGTTGGATACATTTTTGACATGTGACAATATTGTCAATTCATGCTGAGGTATTAGTAAGTAGCTGCATCTTGCCAAGGTGCATCGTCTGTGGTTCATAATGCTGGAGTAGCTCTTGAATGTGTAGATACTGAAAAGATGTCAAATGATCTTAATTTTGAATAATTCTCCTTGAGGGAAATTTTTATTTATTTTTTTGGAAAATGTATATCCATTCCCTCCCACCTATTATTTCCTGTTCATCTCAGAATTCTGAAAAGGAAAAGTATTCTCTGCCCAGTTTACCATCATAATACCCAGAGCTCAAACTCAATATTTATTTGGGATCTCTGAGCAGCACAGACTCAAGTTTTATTAAATGCCAACATATGAGATAGCACATGACTTTCTCATTATTTGCCCTTAAATGAACATTTAGAAAACAATGCAAATCCTCCTACAGTCCATGCAAATAATTTAGGTGTGATTTAGGGTAAAAATAAGGATAAAGAAAATGTGATATATGCCTGTAGTTTTGTCTCATTCATCTTTAATAGTAGAAGAAACCCTACTATTTGTGACAAACTGGATGGAGCTGGAAGATACTATGCAATGTAAAATAAGAGAGTCACAGAAGGATAGGTAACTGTGATTCCACTTAGATGAGGAACCTAAAGTGCCTACGTTCACAGGAGCTGAATAAGTAATGGTGGTCAGGAAAAAGGGAAAAGGGGAGAGGAGGTTGTTGCTCAGTGGGCATACTGTTTCAGTTATGAAAGACGAAAGCAGACCTGGAGATCTGATGTCCTACAAGGTGCCTGTAGTTAGCAGTACTGTATTTTGCACTTAGAAAGTGAAGGGTGTTAGGGAATCTTACAGCACACATACACACCACAGAAGCTTTTGGAAGTGATGGATATATTTATTATCTTGACTGTGGTGATGGTATCATAGATATAGACACACATTAAATTCATTAAATTATATTGACTAAATACATACAGTTTGTATTATATACTTGTTATACTGAGTAAAATTGTTTTTAAAAAATAACCCTTGATTTTCATAGCATCAGATGTTCATGGATGTGAACCCTCATTCTGCCATGTGAGTCTCTCCCTTACTTTCCCCATATGATCACTATGGCCTATAGGATTGGTGTGTGGGCTAGGCAACACCCTGTAGGAAACACCTGGCCCAATGCAGAGGACAGAATGGGCACTCTATAATTAGTCTAATCCTTCTTGTTCCTTGCTCACTTTGTACACAGGAAGGGATCAAAGCTGTATGACTGAACACAGTCTCCCATAGAATGTGTTCGGTGAGGAAGAAAATATGAACTGATGACAACACAGTTAATGATGGAAGACATGTTAAAACATTTAGAAAAATATGATTATTAAAGAATATTTACAAATTCCTCTGATTTTTGCTTTCCACCTTGCCTATATCCACAGTTTCCTTCCTGTTTCAAGCAGAATTACTCACTGATATTTCTTAGAAGATATCTAAAGATTACCTCTCCCCTGGTTCTTTCCCCATCCAGAAACATGAAGGCCAATCATCAAAGTAGACCACAGGCATCATGAAGTATCCCAGGAGTTTGTTATAGAGAATGAAGTGGGCACGTACTTCCATTCTTGATGTATCTGTACTGGGCACCCTCTACCTTCCCTCTCATTACTGTGTCCAATGTCCTTCTCTCTAGTTGGACAGTATATTTACATAGATGGGTCCTGAAACCCAAGAGGATAGGAGGACAGTGCAGAAGAGACCGTGATTACATTATAAAGTTAATTGTGACACTCAAGACCAATATAACTATAAATTTGTGTGGGTTTGGCCTTCTTCCTCATTTGATGATTAAATCCTATAGCTGTCCAAAACCAGTCCTCAGCTTATCTCAGTTGTGCAGAGTGGCAGCTCTGGTTCAGGCTGTTACTAGAGAAACAGATGTAGGAGGACCCAGTGAGCAAAATGCCAGAGGCATGTGTCTTGGCAGGATAGCAGCATGTAGATCTGGGACTGGGGCCTGTATGGACCTAGGACTAGGGCCACTGGCAGAGAATTCAAGACACCAGTGAGAGATGCCCAAATATGTGCATGACAGGATGGCATGTCATTCTGTGAGTCAGAGTCAAAAGTCAATAAGACTTTGTAGAAATGTAATTTGGGGACTGAGCGTGAGAGTTTCATTTGGTACTTTTCTCATAGTCTGGTGGTTTTTAATAGAACTTTTGTGGTTGGAAGTCTTGGAAAAGTCCAAGTACTATCTCAAAGCTACAGCTTTGCCAGTCTGTCAGAAGCATGCTAAACTAAATCACATAAAAATGTAAAGGTGTGCAGATGGTACCAATCTCCTGTTTGCAAACTCTGGTGTGCAAATAAGAGAACTCTCTCTTACTTTTAGCATTGTATAGACTTTTATATTTGATCACCCTTCCTACCATTCAGTGGGAATTTTACCTACATTTGTGTCTATCCATTGCCTTCATAATCCCTAGATTTCAAGTTTCCATTGAGCTCACAGACAGATGGTAGTTGGCAGGCCTTCTGGCATCCACTGAGATACTGGTGAGTTCATGTGGTCTTCCATCTTCTCTTCCTTCCAAACCCAATACAGGTTCGAATCTGCTAGAATCTACTCTCTCAGCGTCTGCAAAGTAAGCAGGGAACATTCTGTTGCCTCCTTTCTGAGATGGGTTTAGAGGTATATTTTGGAAAGAAAACACAGCACTTTCCTTTACTTTGTAGGGAACCAACAGCATCTTCCCATTTACATGTCTGCTGTTCCTTTTTATCCTTCCAGTACAGGCTTCCTGGAGTGCCCTGGACCTGGTCCATGCTTCCCTATCTACCCATGAAAATCTAAAAATTTATACCTGAATTCCATTAAGAACTAGAATTTGAAATGTGAGAGCATGAGCTGTTACAAAATAATATATTTTTTTAAATCCATAAACATGGATTTTTAAAACTCTGAAGACTTTTATTTTTGATTTATCTCTCCCTTTCCCCTCTCATTCTTTCTTACTTTCTTTCTTTTGTAATATTACCTCTTTCCTGAAGTAATTACTGTTGAAAATTGAGGCAATAGGCAGAGAAATATTGGGTGGAAGATTTTAATTAATTTCTGCCTATCCCTGCAGACTACCTCATTGGAGCTTCAGTTGAATAAATATTTTTTTTCCCCTTCAGCAGAGATGATTCCCAAGCATTCTCAGGCAGTGAAAGTTGTAGGCTTTGTATATTTGTCTTGGAATTCACTCGGAACAATGATGAATGAAATGGCTGTTTTTCCAGCAGTGAAATTTCAGGTCCATGGAGACACAATGCTTTCATTCTCACATAGTAAAGAAAAAAGGAAGAGGAAGAACATAGCTGTCAGGTGCAATTTGCAAAGAGCAATATGCTGTAGCATATTCCAACAAGGAGCAATCAGATGTGGGCATACCAATCAAGAGATGAATTCTAGAAGTAGCAAAAGAAATGGCTGCCTTTAGAGAGCAAGACCAATAAAGTTTTCAGTCTAAGTGACAAGTAACTTCTACTTCCCATGTACAATCTTTTATATTTGGGAGTAGATCCTTTTATTTTTTTTAAACAAGGATTGAAATTGCTTTTACTGACACTAGATATTTCCAGATTTATCTACATAGTCAATGCTCAAATGCTATATAACATGCAAGATTTTAAATAGCCTGCTATATAAATGCTTTTATTTGTTTTAATCTTTCAGGTGAATAACTTTTCTTTTTTTCTCCCAAGAGAAGAGTTGAAATTTTGTGATCATTTTACAAGGAGGAAAAGTAAAGGATTTAAGATATTCTCTGACACAATTTGAGTATCAGAGTCAATGGGGACGGGTTTGGTGGCTGGCAAGGACAACGTGAAAAAAAAGTGGAGGATTCTGAGGTCAAGGGCAGGGACCAGCACAGAATTCTCAACCAGAGTGAATGAAAGACAAATATTTACTTCCACAGAACAATGAGAGGAGCACAGCCACTTAGGGAAAGATGGCACCGGGTCTTGAGTTTCACACTTAGGACTCCTGGGAGATGCAACCGTGACTGCAAACTCTCCTTATGGATTCAAGTCAAAAAGGCTTTCTGTGTTGCAAAGAGAAAATGGGTACTTCGTTTTATTCTCTTAAATAGTGGAAGGAACAATTAAACCTCAAATTTTACCCCTGAAAAGCTATGAGGATGTATTTTGTATATGGAGAATAAAGGTTAGAGGATAAATATTTGCAACTGGATCCATAGTAATAGTATTAGCATGCTTTATTTAGTTTCTCTTGAACTAGAGACATAATTCTCAAGGATATGTTGGGTCATTTTCAAACTGTGTGTTCTTTCCTTAAAATGATCAAAGAGAATTGCTTATTATCCAGGGTCAACTTATTAGCTGGAGAGAGAATATTCTCCAATTATAGCATCTCTTGGATGTAGTTCTTACTGAGCTCTAGGCTAGGGATGAGATGGGCAGAGAGGAAAATGTGCAGTAAAAAATTCCTAGGGTCTGACTTTGGTCTTGAGCTAACTAGCTTAGTGACCTTGGGTAAACCCTCTCACCTTTCTGCATATGTTTCTTCATTTGCAAAATGAAGATGGGGATATTCCAACAACCTCTTTATATCTGGTTCTCCTAAGGTTTGTAGAACTGTTAAATTACTGCATGCATGAAATGATTTGCATTTGTCCTCTTTGAAATAATGGAGCTCATTTGCTAGGATCTCTCGCTCCCTGTATTTCTGTTAAGAAAGATCCAACAGCCTTTGATATCACTCTGTCTACTTTCTAGGGAATTACAGATTTAATATCATTTGATTTTTGTGATTGGAAACTGTCACTGAATGCCTTCTGCTTTTCTGAAATACTGTCAGAGATGAATTCTATAGCAGACAAGTGAAAGAGGAAGTAAGATGGATTGACAAAGAGAGAGATTGTGGATATATACTTTCTGAGAAAAGCCAACAGGAAAAAAAGTCTTTTTCTCTATCCTGGAGAGTATTAAACTATGTTTATAACATCATGTGACAAAGGAAAGCTATATAGTACTTTCTGAGCACCAGGCCATGGTTAGACTTTTATATATATAAAATGAGGATGTTTATTCCCATTTTATAGATGTGAAAATCAAGGCACATTGACCAAGCTCACTCATTAAGGTGAATGACAGTACTGAGAGTTTCATCTAGGAATTTAAGCTAGAGAACACTAAAAATTTAATAATTACAGATAGACATCTACAACATCATAGACTTGTCTCCAGCATTCTTCTTAATGTAGATTTCAATCACAGTGTACATGTTTCAGTGTTAGTTCACACAGAAATATGTCATTAACAGTAGCAGCTGGATTACATTGATGGTGTAGTCTCCATAAATGAATTAATTCAACTTTTCCCTATTATTTTTCACTATTAAATATGACTCCACAGTGGCATCCTTGGACCTGTCTACATATCCATATGTTTCTTCTGGATAGATGTGAAATATAAGTATATATCTGTGCATGGTACACATGTGTACAAACCTGTGTACCACATCTGTTTATGTATCTGTGTATATATGTACATACATGCATTTTTAAAGATCCTGTCAAATTACCTTTCTGAATGCCTGTGCCAAATAGTACTCATTACCTCCACTTTTGCATGAAACTATTTACTTCTTTCATACTGTCATCAGTGCTTAATGCCACCACTTCAAATACTGGCCATGCTATTATTATATTACCTTTTCATGCATGTGTCCTTGATCATAGGCGAGTCTGAGCACCTCTTATGTTACTTTCCTTCAGAAAAGAATCAGCACATGGAGGAAAACAAGGGTATTCTTGCCTTGTGTTACTCAGTGGTTTTCTCCTGGGTGGGATGTCATGGGTGTTTTGACTTAGAGATACTGGAGAGGAAGGGGTTATCATTAAGATTCCCTTGGCGGTGGAAAAAAGGCTCAGCAGTCTGTTTAAGTATGTAAGTGGTGATGCTCAAATCTATCAGAATACTAACCCTGAAATCAGGTCTGAATTTACAGCCATAATATCTATCTTTGGATTTCGTTTTATGTTTTTATCCTTGATTTATGTACGTACCTTCCTTAGCATCCCATATCTCAAGCAACATAAATGTATTAAAGTAATGGAATTTAGCAAATATGTTATGGTTACCATCTTTGTTCCCAAGAGGGAATTTGGAAATCTGACAAATATTATAGCTTTCATTTTCAAGACCCATTTTCTGAGCAGTTTCACTAACAAGTCTCCTGATTTACCACACCATTAACAAAAATAATTCTTTCTGGACAGCAGTAAAAGGAGTGGATTAGCACAATTTACAGCTTTCTCAAGATACATATAAGGTACCTGTTAAGAAAAAAAGGGACAAGTTTTTGATTAACTGATACATTGACTTGCTTTTAAGACATGTGAGTTCATTCTCTATCAGCCCATCTATTAAGGGCAGTGTCCCTCAAAGAGGAAGTCTGCCATTGCCTGGCGTCCCAGCACCCTCTCATGTTTGCCAACAGTGATTAGGGATTACTTAGTTCCCAACAGCCTTGGGTCATTGATTGAAAGAGGAAACACTTTCTACTTCAAGCTGAGCATATGGAGCATATCTTTTCTCCACTTACACGAAACATCTAGAGACAATCTCTTGAATCTGTATGCAGCAGTGCATATAGTTCAAGAAGAAAATCACCTGCAGGAAGCAGAGATGGGATGGTTGAGGGCCCAGGACAGCAACTCATTGGGCATACCTGTCCCTTTTATTTGCTAAAGGCAGGGAGGAAATACATGTCAGATAGAAAGAGGAAGATGAGTGGATCCTGCCAGGAGGGGAAATGTACCCCCACAGGGAAAGCTTGGGAAAGTTTTCTCTGAACCCTAGCAACTTTGTCTCCTCAGCAAAGATCTCAGAGTGTTTAGAGAACCCACTAAAATGGTGTCCTATGACCCTGAAAGAGAGATACCCCTTTGATGTGCTGATGTAAGTAATGTGGCCATGGATGGAGGTAACTGTTTCACTCCCAGCTGTTCCATTAACCAATAACCCTGAGATATAATTTTTAGCTCCTATAAGATCTTGAAATATGATTCTCAGCCCTCTCTCCTCCCTTCCTTCCTTCCTTCTTTCCTTCCTTCCTTGCAGTAGGGGAGATCCTTCTTGCAGTAAGAAGGATCCACTTGAGAAAGTGAAGGGAAAGATACATGGGAAAGAAGGAATTGGTGATTGTATAAAGCTCCCAAGAAGGGAAGAATGTATAGATTTCAAAAGATAGGGAGAAGTAAGTACTGAAGGATCAAATAGTGGCTGACTGACAATGACACAACACTGTAGAAACTTCTCTCATTGTCCTGTCTTAGAAACAGTCTGCTCTCTGTAGTTTCAGGAACACCGTGATCCACCCCAGGTCTTGCACTAATAGAACAAGGACTCAGTTGAGCCTCCAGACAGATGCAAGTCTCTGTCTCAGGAGCACATGATGGTGGCTTTAGATACCTTGTGATCTCAGATCTTATGGCATGTGTAGGAAATGTGGGGTGAAGTAAGATGGGAAATGGAGTGTTTTGCTGATTTTTCCTAAATTTATAAATTGGAATTCAGAGAGAAATTATCCTAGGGTTCAGAGGAAACTTTCCCAAGCTTTCCCTGTGGGGGTACATTTCCCCTCCTGGCAGGATCTACTCATCTTCCTCTTTCTATCTGACATGTATTTCCTCCCTGCCTTTAGCAAGTAAAAGGGGCAGGTATGCCTAATGAGTTGCTGTCCTGGGCCCTCAACCATCCCATCTCTGCTTACTACAGGCAATTTTCTTCTGGAACTATATGCACTGCTGCATACAGAGTCAAGAGATTGTCTCTAAATGTTTCGTGTAAATTATTTACAGGCAGGACAAATAAGAGATCTGTATGGTCAACAAATAAGGGCACCATTCTTGGGGGAACAATCCAGGACAGATTGGTTGGGGCTTTCGAGAGGTACAGTCCCTTTTCCTGAGATCAGAACCATAGTACCCCTGAGCTGCCATGTGCTGATTCCTGCATTCACATCCACCTGGACTTGCATGCCTCTCAAGATGCAGAGACTAAAGCTTTATTGACTGATGTGGACTCTCCCAGCTTCAAAAGGCTTGGAGCTTGCATTAGCTGACAGGCTCTTTTTAAGTGTAGAAAGTGCTTCTCTATAGATAGCGCTCAGAGCTACCTGGGGTTAAGATAAAAGGCTTCTAAACAGCGGCTGTGTGGGGAGGCTGCTGTGGTCATGATGGTACTTTGGCCATTTCAGCCCCAGGCTGCTGAGCCAGCGTTGACATATTTCTCTGCAATACCACAGGGCCTGTGAGTTACAGAGCACCAAGCCTTCACTAAGGAAACCAGATTTCTGAGTCTACACAGCCTTGTACTGCCTCCTCCCACCATGTATACATTAGTCACACATTGGTTGGATGGAGGTTTTTCTGGGACTGTGCCTTCAGCCTGTGGGATCAGATTCATTCTGTAGATGACAGTGTCAGAATGAACGAGAGGATTCCCTGAGCCGGTGTCTGCTGGGGAATTTCTTGGTGTGTGGGTCCTGCTGTCTAACCTGGTGCCACAAGTGTCCACTGAGCCAGAGTGGAATAAATACTTTGGTTTTTTGCATTCTTGATACTGGCCCACAGAGCTCACTTAAATACTTGTTTCTTCCCAGACGAAAGCACCCTGTGGCCTGTGTACCACACGATGGGATATAAGAATGCTTTGGGTGCTCAGCCACCAGCTCAGTGTGACCAGGGGTAGTGAGACCTGAGCTCAGGCAGGAATGTAAGAGCCAGAGGCCCCAGTGAGAGCAGAAGGTGACACCCATGTCCTGGCTTCACAGTTCAGTGGTCACAGGATGAGAGACACTGGCATGTGTTTTGCCCCCTGCCTCAGTTTCCTCACCTGTACAACAGAGATAAGAATGTATATACTTCTTTCTTTTTATGATGCTGAGGATGGAGCTGGGGCTTTGCATATGCTAGGGAAGTGCTGCATGGTCAGCCCAATGGCACACATTTTGCAGAGGTGTGTGTGTGTGGAATGAGTGAGCTGTGTGTATGTCAAGTGCTCAGAGTAGTGACCAGAATGTGGACGTCACTTGATTAATGTTAGCTATTAGTACCATTTTCAGAAACAAGCTGCTTTCATCAGAGCACAGCGATTTCAAATGGAAATGAGGTGGGAAGAGTGATCAGTTGAAATTCTGCACCCAGAAGGATGTAGCTCCATTTGTTGTCTCTTCCTCCTCCAGTCCTAGTGTCCTTTGCAGGTCTCCTGTGATGAGCAGTATTCCTAGCAGTACACTGTCACTTTGCTAGGTACTATTTGTTGACCACTCATTATACTGCAAAGACTCAACAGCTTTAATTACAATAATTTGAGGTTTGTTCAAGCCATTACATTCCGGATAGTTCATGGATGCTTTCAATTTAATTATATGCAGTTTAACACCACAGATGACTGTTGGGAAAAGGAAAACATTGTTCTTTCTGAGAGCAACACACATGTTTAGGACTGATAAAATACAATAGTGTTTTGTTTCAGAATAGGAAGAAATGTATTACACAGTGTGTGACAGTAAGTGGATACTGGAAAGCCTTGATCTGGGGTATTGTTGCCCAAAACAGGCTGGATTCCGGTTGAGGGAAGGAGGTGTGAGAGTGCCCCTGTGTGCGGTTTGCAAAGCCTCTGTGCGGTGTGAAGGGCGCTGGAGCCGGGGGCACAACTGCACCTTCACACTGGGCACCTAGGAAGGGCTCACTGAGAAAATGACAGCTGAGCTAAGTCCTGAGTGAAGCGAAGGGGTGAAGGGTACAGGCAGGGGACACAGTCCCTCAAAGAAGTGAAGATTGAGGGTTTCTGGTGTGGTTGAGGAAACCCAAGGAGGACCCGGTGGAAGGGCAAGAGCACAGTGAGAGTCACTGGAAAGTGTTGGCCCCAAGCACATCAGTGAGATCTTCACGCTGTTCCCAGTGTCAGCACCATCATCATCAGCGCCCTCTGCTGAGTCCCTGCTGCATCCAACAGGGCACAAACTAGTCTGGTCTCTTGGATTCCTGTAAAGGAAGGTGTGATGCTGGAGAGAGCACAGATTTTAAAGAGCTCCAGAGCAGAGGAATACTTAGCATACAGGAGAAAAGACAAAGAACCCTCTCTAGAGGGCAGGTAGATGAATGTAGGTGGAGATAAATCAACCCACAGCACTGAGCAGAATCCAGCCAAGCTTTGCTGCA
>PVIC010012277.1:0-39806 GCA_004025085.1 Thryonomys swinderianus | reverse complement strand
ATGCTGGGCGTGGAGACTCACGCCCACCAACAACCAACACCGCATACCACAATGCCGGACGTGGTGGCTCACGCCTGTAATCCCAGCACTCGGGAGGTAGAGACAGGAGGATTGCTGGGTTCGCGGCAGCTTGCCTGGGCACCATAGTGAGCTCAGGGCCAGCCTGAACTACAAAGCGAGACCCTGTCTCCAAAAAAAAGCCAAAAAAAAAAAAAGAATTACAGTTAGAGGAAGGGCAGCTGTTTGGTAATGAACCCTTATAGTCAGGTGTCATATTTTTCTTTCACTTATTTTACTCTATTATTTGGTAAACAAAGCATGAACTTAAATATTAAATAATCCAATTTGTGTAGATAATAGTGTTTTATTTATAATTTTTATTAGTACATATTTACTATATATAGTATTCACATTCATCATAGGGAATTTATACTTGTACATAATATATTTTAATTCTTTTGTTTCCCATTCCTCACTCCTCTCTTCAAATCTTCTTCCCTCCTCATTTACAGAAACTTTGTTTCTACTTTTTTCTTTCCATTCTTTGTTTTTTAATTCCTTTCCCTTCCTCTGTCCTTGTTCCCCTTCACATTTGAATATGGTCTTCTTACTTCTTGATATCTATCCTCCATTTTGTTCCTTAACTAATACAATTCTTTTTTTTTTTTTTTTTAGACAGGGTCTCGCTTTGTAGTTCAGGTTGTCCCTGAGCTCACTATGAACTCAGCAATCCTCTGCCTCTGCCTTCCAGGTGCTGGGATTACAGGCGTGAGCCACCACGTCCCAGCATTGTGGTGTGTTACACTGATTGCTGGTGGGCATGAGTCACCATGCCTAGTATTGTGTGTGGTTACTGGGCATTAAACCAGGGACCTTGCACTTGCTAGGCAGGTGCTGGAACCACTGAGCTAAATTTCCAGCCCACAGTTTATAATTTTTGATATCTCAGGCTGCTATAATGAAGACATTTCTATATTCTTAAATTACTCATCATCCTGGTAACTTGCACTAACTTGTATAAGACTGCCTATCAGTTTTGTATTCTCCTTTCTAAAACAGTTGAATGACTATAGTGGTTAGCTCTTGCTGTTTCCTAGGGTAAGGTCAACGTTAGAAAAACTGTGGAGCTGGAAATTTAGCTCAGGTGGTACTGTGCCTACCTTGGAAGCATAAGGGCTCAAGTTTGAGCCCTAGTACCACACATATGCATGCGCATGCTTGCACACACACACACACACACACACACACCAAAAATAAAAATAAACAACTGAAAAACTGTAGTCTTCCTTTGCCATTACTAACTACAGCTGCTATTTATAGGGACTTGCACTTTATCAAAAATAATGAGACACCCTGCTTGGCTCACTATAAAAACACAGATGCTCCTAGATTTCAGTGGAGAGGCCCTTTGCTCGCAGCATCTGTTTTAGTTGGCCAGCCAGATAACTTCTACAGATACTTTTGGTGTTGGACTTTGTTAAAGGGCACTGACAGTTTTGCAGTTGAATATGTTAACTTAGAATTCTGTAAATTCTTATTACTTTAGCTCTATCACTTCTGTGTAAGTTTGAAGTATTAGTTCATTTTACTTAAATTGCATTACTTCACAAGTAACCCTAAAATGACCAGTGCTTTGTGTACATGTTCTTCAGATTATTTATCCTGTAGTTGAGCTAGATTTGTACTTATCTGTAAGTTTATGTATTCACCAAATGTTTAATGAATTTCACTGTGTGCTTGACCCAGTAGTTCCCCTGGGAACTATACATGTGAACAAATCATAGTCTCAGTCTTAGAGATTTTTTTTTGTTTTTTGTTTTTTTTGTCTTATATTCAGTGCTAACACGTAGACAATAAAAGGATATTTGATACTTCCATTAGAAGTTTATTTTATCAGTTTAGTTGGTAGGGAAAGGTGCATAGGAAGGTCTCCTAGAATAAGTGCTATCTAAGCTGAGAATTGTAGAATGAGTAGGGAGTAGACAGGTAAGGGGCAGAGAATTAAGAAAGAATATAGAAGAAGAAATTTAAAGATGGAAGAGACTCTGGGAAAGTAGGAAAATAAAAAGTGTTTGATAGGTTTTTGTCAGGTGGCTGGTCGAGATATCACCATTTGCAAAATGCTGTCTCATTCCAAGAGCAGAGCTGTGACCTTGACTCTTCATTTCATCTGCTAAATTAGTGATTTCTAATCATTTTATCATGAATTCCATAAGTAAAAAATGTGGACATACCCCAGTATATATCCATATTTATTTGTAAATTGATACAGTGCTATGTTTATATGTGTAGTAAAATATACAAAAAAGGACAAATTGGGCTGGAGATTTAGCTCAGTGGTTCCGGCACCTGCCTCGCAAGCACAAGGTCCTGAGTTCGATCCCCAGTAACCACATACAGTGCTGGGCGTGGTGATTCACGCCCACCAGCAATCAATACCACATACCACAGTGTCATTCATGGTGGTTCATGCCTGTCATCCCAGCACTCGGGAGGCAGAGACAGGAGGATTGCTGAGTTCAAGGCTTGCCTGGACTACATAGTGAGCTCAGGGCCAGCCTGAGCTACAAAGTGAGACCCTGTCTCAAAAAAAAAAAGGACAAATTGCCCATCAGAAGTACAATATTCTTGTAATACAGTAGTACATAAAGCAAGGTGATACATCATTCTTCAAGATGTTAGTTTAATATTTTGCCGTATATCTATTCAGAGGGCCATTTATTTTGATGCATTTTGTTTGTTTGTTTGTTTGTTTTTGAGACAGGGTCTCGCTTTGTAGTTCAGGCTGGCCCTGAGCTTACTATGTAACCCAGCCAAGCCTCAAACTCAGTAATCCTTCCACCTCTGTCTTCTGAGTGCTGGGATTACAGGTGTGCACCACCATGCCCAACACTGTGGTGTGCGATTACTGATTGCTCACGCCTGAGGCAGGAGGATTGCCGTGGGTTCAAGGCTTGCCTGGGGTACATAGTGAGTTTGGGGCTAGTCTGAACCATAAAACAAGCCCCTATCTCTAAAACAAAAAACATAAACAAACAAAAAATATTTGGAGTTTGTGAATGTAGCTTAGTAGTAGACCCCAGCATGCTTCAGACACCAGATATGATCCACAGAACTAGGGGGAAAAACTCATGAATCACCATGACTAGTATTGTTGTATGTGGTTACCAGGGATCAAATGAGGGACCTTGTGCTTGCTAGGCAGTTGCTGGAACCACTGAACTAAATCTCTGGCCCTTTATGCTTAAGTTTAATAGCAATTAAACCCTGAATCAAGAAAGGGAGTATGGCTGCACTTTTTAAAATATGACTTTTTTTTCCCTTTCAAACTTAATTACTCTTTCTGGAAATGTTTAATTGAAATGTGACTTGTCTACATTTCCATATGTCTACTAGTTTTTCTTGCACATTAAATGTATTATACTTTCGTATGCTAATGATTTTTTCTCTTTTTTTGGTACCTTAGTTCAAACTCAGGTTGACAGGTACCTGGATTCGAACTCAGGTTGCGCTTGCCAACCCATTACAGGGCTATTGAGCTAAATCCGAGGCCCTGGATGATTTTTTTTTTTAAAGATTAGAGTATTCGTCTTTTAATTTTTAAAGCATGAAGATAAGAGTTTTGGGGATAGTTTTCAGTAGCAGAATCATTTAACAATGGAAATGTTTCCAGAATCTAATTTTCAAATGCTCTGTTATTAAAGTGATGTATTTTTTCCTTTAAAAAAATATGTGGAGGGCTGGGGATTTAGCCCAGTGGTTCTGGCATCTGCCTTGCAAGTACAAGGTCCCAAATTCGATCCCAGGTACTACATACCATAATGCCGGGCATGATGGCTCACACCCATAAACCCAGCAGTCAGTACCTCAACATTACAAAGCTGGGTGTGGTGGCTCACGCCTGAGGCAGGAGGATTGCTGTGAGTTCAAGGCTAGCCTGGGCTACTTAGTGAGTTTGGGGTTAGTCTGAACCATAAAATGAGCCCCTGTCTCTAAAACAAAAAACAAAAACAAAACAAAAAATATTTGGAGCTTGTGAATGTACCTTAGTGGTAGAGTCCAGCATGCTTCAGGCACCAGATATGATTCACAGAACTAGGGGGAAAAACTGCTCATAAAAAGCATTTTTATTTTATAGGAACAGAAGTTTTTTGTTTGTTAGTTTGTTTTTGAGTCAGGGTCTTGCTTTGTAGTTCAGGCTGGCCCTGAACCCACATGTAGCCCAGGCAAGCCTCAAACTCACAGGAATCCTCCTGCCTCTGCTTCCTGAGTGTTAGGATTACAGGCATGAGCCACCACACTGAGCTAAATCTCTGGCCCCAGAGTTTTTTAAATGTTAGTTTCATACTACTTGTAGCTCTGCTAAATATTTAGCAAGTTTGGAATACTAGTCTTTTATTTTAAAAAATTGTGTAACTCTGGGCCAGAGGGTTAGCTCAGTGGTTCTGGTGCCTGCCTCGCAAGCACAAGGTCCTGAGTTCAAACATACAATGCTGGGCATGGTGACTCACGCCCACCAGCAATCAATACCACATACCACAGTGCCGGGCATGGTGGCTCATGCCTGTAATCCCAGCACTCGGGAGGTAGAGACAGGAGGATTGCTGAGTTCGAGGCTTGCCTGGACTACATAGTGAGATCAGAGCCAGCCTTAACTACAAAGCGAGACCCTGTCTCAAAAAAAAAAAAAATTGTGTAACTCATCTTTGTTTAATAAGTCTTTTAAGTACTTTGTAGTAACATAAATCCCTGTATGATTTTTTTAAAAAGTGATTTTAATTGCTTCTTATGTCCTTATGGAATGTAGATGAGTTTATATTGTTAAATAAATTAGATAAAGTGAACCTCAGTGATAATCTGAAATCTTTTGCACAAACATCACTTTGGTTCTTATTTGTAGCAGTAATTTACCTTAGAAGTAGGCTGTGAATGACTATCCTATCTTTATAATCTTTTTCTCTTTTTAACAAAGTTCCACCAGAGTAGTCATTGTAATTTTCCCATAAAGCATGTTGTCTTATTTACTGTTGAGAATATATTCTTTCAGTATGTCTATCTATTCTCAGTATCTCACAAAATTATAGTTCTTAGGTTATTTCGGAATTATCCAGTAAATACTCCTATATTGAAGGAAACATCTCTATTATGATCTTACTGTAAAACAAACCTTACATACTGTAAGTCACCTTGATGCCTTCACTTAGGTTTTTAAAAACCTTTCTTGACTCTCTTTACCAGTAAAATAATATTTTCACTATTATGTCACTATTTTGTTTTCCATGATCATTTCAGACATTTTTTCTCTGCTTCATAGCTTGCTGTCTTTGAAAGAAATTTAGCAGTTTTGAAATTTACTAATATTAATGTAATTTTGTGAAGTGCTTGATTAAATAGTCTATAGCTTTAAACATATATAGAAAAATTATAGAAGTTTATGTCATGTTACAACTACTGAAAGTTTTGACAGAATTTGAGACTTTGTTGATACTATTTAGGTTAGGTTATACTCAAGGCAGAAATACTTAGAATACTATTCATTTTTGTTTTTCTATCTTTCTCCCCCACCATCACCATCTCTCTCTCTTTCTCTTTGCGCTAGAATGTTAACTTCAAACTTGAAATCCTTCTTCTGCCTTAGCTTCCCAAGTGGTAGAGGTACAGTTGGGGTACAAGTATATAACACTGCATCTGTTTAGGGTTTGTCTTTAATAAGAATCAGTGTAAAATAGGTATAAGAAAAATTTTCCTATCTCATCAAAGATAATCTTATAGACCTTTCAAGAATGCATACTGTATATGAGACATTATACCCTGAAACTGGGAAAAGATGCAAAACTAGCCTTTTAGTTAAAACAAAGGTAAGCAAAATAATTCATTTTGCCACTTAATTTTGTATTTGGTTGAAAATTGTAAGAATAATCAGCTTTGGCTTAAAGTTTGAAAAATAAGTGCTTTACCCTTGGATCAGGAGTATATGTGGTTCTGTGTGTATTGTGTTTGGCAAGTCCACAAACCCACATGAAATGATGGAGCATCATTCTTCCAAAGGAATGGTTTGCTGCTACCACAGAGGAGGGATACAATAAGTGAAAACAATAAATGTTTACTATAGCATTTGTAACAATGAAGAACAGAGAACAGGAAAGCATAAATATTACTGACCATGTTTACAATAGGGCTATAATTCATATACTTTGTTACTTGGAGGCTTGAACTACCAGTGGTAGTTCTTATTGAGTTGGAAAATGAAGGTAAAGAGTTATATATGTCAACATTACTTTGTCAGACTTTGTTAAATTCTTTTTTTTTTTTTGCTTTTGGAGACAGGGTCTCGCTTTGTAGTTCAGGCTGGCCCTGAGCTCACTGTGGTGCCCAGGCAAGCCGCCGTGAACTCAGCAATCCTCCTGTCTCTGCCTCCCGAGTGCTGGGATTACAGGCGTGAGCCACCACGTCCGGCATTGTGGTATGCGGTGTTGATTGTTGGTGGGCGTGTCTCCACGCCCAGCATTATATGTGGTTACTGGGGATCGAACTCAGGACCTTGCGCTTGCGAGGCAGGCGCCGGAACCACTGAGCTAACCCTCCGGCCCTTGTTAAATTCATTTTAAAATCATGTGTACTATTTTGTACATTTTATTGATTTTCTTAGAGCTAAACATACTACTTATATGAATTGTATCACAGTTGTTTGTCTCTGGAGTCAGATTTTCTGCATTTGGATTACTGCTCTGTCAGTTATAAACTGGGGGACCATGGATAAAGTACTTTTTCTCTGTGCCTCTGTGTCCTGATCTGTAAAATGGGGACTATCCCATTGGATGCTTTTTATTAATTTTATTAGTGAAAAAGTGATTAGATCTGTTTGTGTACTACCACTGGTACCAGCCATCTGATGGAACAGTCATGCATGTACGTAGTACTGGTCGTTCAATCCATTGGGAACGTGTTAAGGCATAAAACATGACTTAATTTTATTTTCCCCATCACTGATTTTTATAGACTATGCAAGCTGCAAGATGTCCTACAGATGAATTATCTTTAACCAACTGTGCAGTTGTAAATGAAAAGGATTTTCAGTCCACCCAGTGAGTATCTGTTCTCTTTTAACTTGCCAAGTGGTCCTCTTTTGAGAATTAATTTTTCTGTTGTTCTTATTGAGTTGGAAAATGAAGGTAATGAGTTATATATGTCAACATTACTTTGTCAGACTTTGTTAAATTCATTTTAAAATCATGTGTACTATTTTCTACATTTTATTGATTTTCTTAGAGCTAAACATACTACTTATATGAATTGTATCACAGTTGTTTGTCTCTGGAGTCAGATTGTCTGCATTTGGATTACTGCTCTGCCAGTTATAAACTGGGGGAGCATGAATAAAGTACTTTTCTCTGTGCCTCTGTGTCCTGATCTGTAAAATGGGGAGGATATTACCTTCCTTAGGGTAGTTGTAAAGATTTAATTATACAAGTAAAATACTTGGAAAGGTGTCTAGCATATTCATAAATTTTTAAAAAGGTTTAATGAGCATGATTATTCCTGTGATAATCTGAGATACATGAAAATTAGAAGCTGCACAACAAATTAAAATTTTTCCTGGTACTAGGGATTGAACTCAGAACTTTGCCCATGCTAGGGAGTGCTGTTAGACTAAGCTACATTCCCAGCCCTTTTTATTTTTATTTATTCATTCATTTGGTTTTTGGTTGGTTAGTTTTGTGGGACAGGGTCTCCGTATGTACTACAATTTGGCCTCAAACTCACTCTGTAGTCCACGCTGGCCTAAAGCAACTTGCAGCAATCCTCCTGTTTCAACCTCATGGGTGCTGAGATTCCAGGTGTGCACCACCATACCTGGGCTTCATTTTTATTTTTTAAACTTATTTATATTTATTTTTTAATTATTTATTTATTTATTTTTGAGACAACATCTTGCTTTGTAGCCTGAGCTCACTATGTAGCCCAGGCAAGGCTGGAACTCAGCAGTCCTCCTGCCTCTGCTTCCTGAGTGCTGGGATTACAGGCGTGAGCTACCACGCTTGCCACTGTGGTATGTGGTTACCAGGGATCAAACCAGGGACCTTGCCTTCCTAAGCAGGCGCTGCTGGAACCACTGAGCTAAATCCCCAGTCCCTCATTTTTATTTTTGAGACAAGGTCTTGCTATCTTGCCCAGGTTGACCTTGAACTTGTGATAGTCTACTTCAGTGTCCCAAGTAGCTGGGATCATAGGTGCATTAAAGCATGCCCCTCTCAGTGCTGGGCATGGTGGCTCACGCCTGTAATCCCAGACTCAGAAGGCAGAGACAGGAGGATTTCTGAGTTCGCGGCAGCTTGCCTAGGCTACATAGTGAGCTCAGGGCCAGCCTGAACTACAAAGCAAGACAATGTCTCAAAAAGAAAAAACAAAACAAAACAAAAAACATGCCCCTCTCAAATGTGGGATCACTAAAAGCATTTTCATCATAATCTTATTTTACTTTTTTTAGAGACAGAGCCTTGCTTTTTGTAACTTTATTTTAATTGATTCACATCATTTAGTGATGATGAACTTCCTAAGACCCCACTCCCAAGTTCATTGTCACTCTTATGCTTCCGAAGTTGAAGACAAGGAGATGAAGAGGTGTGTACCACAAGGCAGTCTAGGACATAAGAAAGGAGGGAAGATTTTAACTGAACTTTAGAGTAACGGGCAGACCTGCATATTTGTACTAATACTGTTTCTAATTCTAAACATTCTATGATGCTAAAGCGAGCATAGGCTTTTCAGCAAAGAAACTGAAATATAATCGATGTGAGAATTTATTTATGGAATTCTGTATTTGTTGAATAATCACTGTACTCATGATGGGGTTACTTAAACTACATTTGAAAGGGCCTTATGTTTTGGTTCTATTATCTATATTTTGTTAGGATGTTTGAAATGATTATCAGGAGAGGAAATTCATTTAGCTTTTTAGTTATTATCAAGGACTCTAAATCACAAGCCTTAGTGTTAGATAAATTGAAAATATACTGAAGTTGATGATTTTGGATTGGATATATTTTGTTGAACTTGCCTGGGCTCTACATAACATATGCTTGGCTGTGGAGCCCAGGCAAGCCTCAAACTCAGCAATCCTCCTGCCTCTGCCTCCCAAGTGCTGGGATTACAGGCATGAGCCACCATGCCTGGCAGTCCAATGTATTCTTTATATCTAGAAAACACTTTGAATTGCTGACAGGTTTTGAATGCTAAATTTGTGGCCCTGTCCTTCAGATTCATGGTATTATGTTTCCAGATGGTCATCAATATGAAAAAAACACATTTAAAAATTATGTTATTTATTTCCTTTGATATGGAGTACTGACTGTGTTTCTGTCTTTAGGCATGTGGTTGTGAGGACCTCTCCCAATCACAGGTACACATTTACTCTGAAGACCCATCCGTCAGTGGTTCCAGGAAGCATTGCATTCAGCTTACCTCAGGTAACTTAGGTGTCAGTTTTTTCCTTCCCATTCTTGAAAGCTGTAGAAAATTCTACTCATTTTAAACAGACATCACCCTATAACTATATTGATTCATACCAAAAAAAAGAGCATCTGGATATATAAGGAATTTTAAAATATATTCTTTTTTTTTTTTTGAAACAGGGTCTCACTTTGTAGTTCAGGCTGGCCCTGAGCTCACTGTGTAGCCCAGGCAAGCCTCAAACTCAGCAATCCTCCTGCCTCTGCCTCCCGAGTGCTGGGATTACAGGCGTGAGCCACCACACCCAGTTTAAAATATATTCTTAATTGTCAATTTTTACTATAGCTGCTTTTTACTGCCTTGATTTTTTTTTTTTTTTTTTTGCTTTTTGAGACAGGGTCTCGCGTTGTAGTTCAGGCTGGCCCTGAGCTCACTACGGTGCCCAGGCAAGCCGCCGCGAACTCAGCAATCCTCCTGTCTTTGCCTCCCGAGTGCTGGATTACAGGCGTGAGCCACCACACCCGGTTTAAAATATATTCTTAATTGTCAATGTTTACTATAGCTGCTTTTTACTGCCTTGATTTTTTTTTTTGCTTTTTGAGACAGGGTCTCGCATTGTAGTTCAGGCTGGCCCTGAGCTCACTATGGTGCCCAGGCAAGCTGCCGTGAACTCAGCAATCCTCCTGTCTCTGCCTCCCGAGTGCTGGGATTACAGGCGTGAGCCACCACGTCCGGCATTTTTACTGCCTTGATTTTTTTATCAGTTTTTAAAAAATTTTGCAATAGTGTCAGTCAGCTATCAGATAAAGTGGTATCATTTTAATGCTAGTTCCTCAGGTAAAAGAAAAGATACAAAATGATACTTTATAAAATTGACATCTAGCCTGGCGTGGTGGCTCATGCCTGTAATCCCAGCACTTAGGAGGCAGAGGCAGGAGGATTGCTGAGTTCGAAGTTTGCCTGGGGTTCATAGTGAGCTCAGGGCCAGCCTAAACTACAAAACGAGACCTTGTCTCAAAAACAAAACAAAAAGACATCTTATAATAGATGTTTTATAATGTAATATCACACTAAAGAATGTGAAAAGTAGTGATGTCAAACCACAACCTAACTTGCTAGGCTCCACTAACAACAGGAAGAGTTTTGACTGCAGTTATAATTGTTGGTCAATTCTATGGAATCCACAGAAGCTGATTGCCTAGCACTGTCCAAGGTACACAGTACATAATGTAGGAGTGCCACAAATGCTGGTTTGTGTTATTTTCCTCTTTATTTTCTTACTCTAGGTACCGTCTTAAGTGGTATAAATGCAGCCCCTGCCTCTGTCTGTACTAGTAAAAATTGATTTATTTCTTTAGCAGTTTAGAGAAAGAGATCAAACATTTACTTGGGAGCTATTAAAAATCTCTTGAAACCCTTAAAATTAGTGAGAAACTTCTATTCACTATTCCTCTGTTCTCTTCTTGGATGCCTCTCCATCATTAGGATTACTTTTAGTGCTTGTTTGAATAGATTAACAACTTGAGATCTTCCAGGGTTTGCAAGCTTTTTCAAAGCTTCATTTGGAATTTTTGTGGTCAGAAGAGCTAGAAATAGCCATTTCTCTTTGGCTCTCTGCTTTGTAAAAAATAATTTCTCCTGAGATTTACCCTACCTCTGGGACTATTCTGAGTGCTTTTGAATTATTTAGCTCATTTGGCTTTCAAGACAGCTACATAAATAAGTACCATTATTGTCATCCCTTGACATTATCTTTGAGATTAAGTATGGAACCTAAATGTGACAACTTTGTGACCCAAAGTCTAGGTTTACTAGCATGCCAGTAATTCCCAGGTTGGTCAGATCTGGAGTGGAATTTTACAGAAACGGTTTTTTGTTTTTTGTGTTTTCTTGTGGTACTAGGGATTGAACTTGGGCCCTTCTGCTTCCACAGTAGGCACGATACCACTTGAGCTAAACCTTTGACCCCAGAAGCAGGTTTTCTCCTGAGTGCTGGGATTATAGGCGTGAGCCACCACGCCCGGCATTGTTGTATGCGTGTTGATGGCTGGTGGGCGTGAGTCTCCACCCCCAGCATTGTATGTGGTTACCGGGGATTGAACTCAGGACCTTGCGCTTGTGAGGCAGGCCCTGGAACCACTGAGCTAACCCTCCAGCCCCCAGAAGCAGTTTTTTAAAGGAGGTGAACAGAGGGGAGGGTATATAACCTATACTGCAGAAGCTAGAAGGGAACACTTGTTATTGTGTGTGATCCTGGTGTGCTATGTTATGAACTATCCACCACAATATCTAGAATGTTCAGTAGATTAGACCAATGATGGCCTTCCAGCTCAAAATTATTTTGCTCACTGTTGTTTAGAAGGTTGACAGTAGTGCTCGCTTCGGCAGCACATATACTAGAAGATTGACAGTAATTACTAATTTTGAATTTATACCAAACCAATTCCAGATTCCTCCCTGAACACAGTTTGTGGTACTTCTCTACATTTTTGTCAGTATAAACAGAAACCAAAGTCTGGTTGTTAATGGCTGAAAATTTTTTGATCAGTACCCATAGAGTAAATTTGTGTCTCTGCTTGTTTTTCAGTATAGTTTATCTACTAGTTTTAATTTTCTCTCTCTCTCTCTTTTTTTTTTTTTTTTTTTTTTTGTGGTACCAGGGATCAAACTCAGGACCTTGTGCTTGGCAGGCAGGCCACAGTGCCACCGAGTTAAGTCCCTGGCCCTAATTTTGTTTTTGAGACGAAGTCTTCCTATATAGTTCAGGCTGGCCTTGAACTCACTGTGTAGCCTAGGCTGGCCTTGAATTTATGGCAGTCCTCCTGATTCAGTCTCCAGAGTACTGGGATTATAGGCATGCTACACCATGCCTGGCCAAATTTCTTCTTGTAATACTGTAACAAACAATAAAACTAATAGAGCTATATTTTTGGAACACTGAAATGTTTATTACAGTAAAAACTTCAGGAGCGGCCGGAGATTTAGCTCAGTGGTTCTGGCGCCTGCCTCGCAAGCACAAGGTCCTGAGTTCGATCCCTGTAACCACCTACAATGCTGGGCGTGGTGACTCACGCCCACCAACAAACAACCAGCAATCAGCACCACATACCCCAGTGCCAGGCGTGGTGGCTCACACCTGTAATCCCAACACTCAGGAGGCAGAGACAAGAGGATTGTTGAGTTCGAGGTTTGCCTGGGCTACATAGTGAGCTCAGGGCCAGCCTGGACTACAAAGCGAGACCCTGTCTCAAAAAAAAAAAAAAAAAAAAAACTTCAGGAGCAATATATTGTGCAGTGGAGGCTCCTACTAATTCATTATGACCCAATCTTAATATGATTATATCTACAAAGGCTATTTCTAAATGCAGTTTTATTCACAGGTACCAGGGGCTAAGGCTTAAACATATTTGGGGGGATGGGGATAATTGAAAATGTTTTAGTCTTCAAATGTGTTCCTGCAATTCATAGAACTTCCTTTTTTCTCTATTTTTCTAATTTTAGTTGTTGGGCGAGGTTTTTTTTTTTTTTTGCATTATTCAGTAACCTTTATTGGTACTTTATATACACAGTTCACAATCACACAGAACATTGGGGAATTTGTACCAATATTTGACACAGGTCAATTCTCATTTTTACCCACATCCCTGCCCACCCTGGGCCAAGTATTTAACTCAGTGGCACCATGCCTGCCTGGCCAAGTGCAAGCTCCTAAGTTTGATCCCTGGTAACACACACAAACATACACATGCACACAGACACACACTTGATATAACTTTAATTGTTTTCATTTGTCTTTTTCTCATTTATTTTATAGCGAAAATGGGCTGGACTTTCTATTGGACAAGAAATAGAAGGTAGGTTTTCTTTTTAGCCATGTGAAGTAGATTATTTTATGTAATTTTTCTCACTTATTCTGTACAATATTGTATTACCAATTTTTAGGCCTTAAATATTTGTTCTACTCGAAGTTTGGAGTCAAACTATGAGAACAGAAAGGGTATATTATTACTTCTCAGTGAAGGGTACTATGAGGTCATCATAGTGCATTAGAAAAGGAAAACAAAGCAGTTTATGACTTTGGCAGGGAAAAAGACTAAGCAACCTACAGATAATAAGCCAAGGAGGGGCTGGAGATTTGGCTCAGTGGTTCCGGCCGCCTGCCTTGCAAGCAAACAAGATCCTGAGTTCGATCCCAGTAACCACATACAATGCTGGGCATGGTGACTCACGCCCACTAGCAATCAACACCACATACCACAGTGGGGGGCGTGGTGGCTCACTCCTGTAATCCCAGCACTCAGGAGGCAGAGACAGGAGGATTTCTGAGTTTGCAGCAGCTTGTCTGGGCACCATAGTGAGCTCAGCACCAGCCTGAACTACAACGCGAGACCCTGTCTCAAAAAGCAAAAAAAAAAAAGAATTAGCTAATAATCTGCTTATTTTGTTGATTTTTTTCAAAGAATCAAAATTTCATTAATTTGATCCATTTGTTTTACTTTTTTCTACTGCATTAAAATTTATATTGCAAAATTTCCTCCCTGTGTCCTTTTTTTTTCCCTTTTGGTGCTGAGTGCTGTGCCACTAAACTACATCCAGCCCTCCCAATCCTTCTTTTGGTGTATTTTGATATTCTTTTTCTAGTTTTTTGAGTTGGGAATTTTATTTATTTTCACTTTTATTTATATAGATATTTAAGGGCCTGACCTTTTCTTTGATCATTGCTTTAAATGTATATACCACATTCTGAAATGTTTTCATTATCTTTATTTTTCAAAAATCTGTATTTACTCTTTGTGTCTTTTTTCACTGAAGTATTGGAGATCTTTTTTAAAAATTTCTGGTTGGAAGAGTCTTCTTTTTCTCCCCACCTTGCTCCCTCCCTCCTTCTCTTCCTTCCTTCCAGAGTTGCAAATTGAACTAAGGCTTCATGCGTGTTAGGCAAATGCTTTACCAGTGAGCTATGTTTTGTTTTGTTTTGTTTTTAAGACAAGATCTTGATAAGTTGCTCAGGCTGGCCTGGAATTTGTGATCCTTCTACCTCAGTCTCCCAAGCAGCTGGGATTACAGGTGTGCACCACCGTGCCCAGCTGTTTCATTTTAATGCCAATTTTTTTTTTTTTTTTGCTTTTTGGAGACAGGGTCTCGCTTTGTAGTTCAGGCTGGCCCTGAGCTCACTGTGGTGCCCAGGCAAGCCGCTGCGAACTCAGCAATCCTCCTGTCTCTGCCTCCCGAGTGCTGGGATTACAGGCATTAGCCACCACGCCCGGCATTGTGGTATGCAGTGTTGATTGTTGGTGGGTGTGTCTCCACGCCCAGCATTATATGTGGTTACCGGGATCGAACTCAGGTCCTTGCGCTTGCGAGGAACCACTGAGCTAACCCTCCGGCCCTTAATGCCAATTCTTATTTCATTGTGTTTAGAGAGTTGTTTATAATATTTGTATTTTATGAAATGTATTGATGTTTTGGGATCTAATATATAATCAGCTTTTGTAAATAATATATGTATACTAAGAACAACGTGTTTTCTCTGTTATCAGGGACTAGTGTTTGCTATATATGTCCATAAGTTCTACTTTCTTTGTTTTTAGACAGAGTCTTGCTTTGTGGTTCAGGCTGGCCCTGAGCTCCCCATGTAGCTCAGGTGAGTCTTGAACTCAGAGCAGTCCTCCTGCCTCTGCCTCCAGAGTGTTGGTATTATAAGTGTGAGCCACCACACCCAGATAGTTCTACTTTCTTGATTACACTGTTAAAATCATTCATATTCTTACTGATCCTTGTTGGCTTGATCTGTCTTGCACTGAATCATATGTTAAAATATTCTGTTTAGTATCATTCTGCTCACTTTTCTTTTCAGGCCCTATGGTTTCTGCCCTACATAGGTAATTATTGTTATATGAAACACAGATACTAACACATGACCCTACCTTTAACTCTGTAGTTAGTTCTCTCAAATAACTAGAATCAGTTCTTTTGCCACTTCCTACTGGCAAACCTGTCCTCTACTAGATTACTTTGGGAAATATCCTCATGTTTTCCCTGAGTTCTTGTATATTCAAACTGCTTTTCTATCTTTGATGTTTAGAGGTTAAATTGGTTTGTTTTCCTTGATTTGCTTGAATTTCTTGAATTTCTCAAAATGCTCTTAAGAAGTCTGATTATAAGTAATTTCTTACTTTTATGAGTAATTTGATTTTTCTGCTTGGAATGCTTGAAAATTTCCCTGTCTTGAAAGCCACATATTTTTGTTTGTTTGTTTATTTATTTATTTTATTTATTTTTTTCTCCCCCCCCTGTAGTTCAGGCTGGCCCTGAGCTCACTATGGTGCCCAGGCAAGCCACCACGAACTCAGCAATCCTCCTGTCTCTGCTTCCCGAGTGCTGGGATTACAGGCGTGAGCCACCACGCCAGGCATTATATGTGGTAACCGGGGATCGAACTCAGGTCCTTATGCTTAAGAGGCAGGTGCCGGAACCACTGAGCTAACCCTCCGGCCCTTGTTTGTTTATTTTTTGAGACAGGGTTTCACTTTGTAGTTCAGGCTGGCCCTGAACGCACTATGGAGCCCAGGCAAGCCTCAAACTCAGCAATCCTCCTGCCTCTGCCTCCCAAGTGCTGGAATTACAGGCGTGAGCCACCATGCCCAGGATTGTGGTATGTGGTAGTGATTGCTGGTGGGTGTGAGTCACCACGCCCAGTTCTATTGCATGTGGTTACCGGAGACTGATTTGTGCTTGCTAGGCAGACACCAGAACCACTGAGCTAAGTCTCCGGCCCAAAGACAGATATTTTTATTAAAATATTTCTTGGAGCTGGGCTTGGTGGCTCATGCCTACAATCCCAGCACTCAGGATGCAGAGGCAGGAAGATTGCTGTGAGTTCGAGGCTCACCTGGGCTACATAGTGAGTTCAGGGCCAGCCTGAACTACAAAGCAAGACCCTGTCTCAGAAAAAAAGCAAAAAACAAAAGCCAAAGACCAAAACAACAGCAAACAAAAACTAAAGTATTTCTTGGAATTGATAATTCTTGATTAATTCTCCCAGTTAGGTTATATTCAGATTTCAATTTTCTCTTATTTCCAGAAATTTTTCTTAGTTTACGGTTTAAAATATTAGTTTTGGTCTAATTGTTTTGCTTTTTTATTCAGAGGTTCTAGTTATATATGTATATTGCATATTTATTTCCCATGTTCTATGTAAACTACTTTTTGTTGTTGTTGTTGTTGTTTTGTTTTGTGAGACAAGGTCTCGCTTTGTAGTTCCGGCTGGCCCTAGCTCACTCTGTAGCCCAGGCAAGCCTCGAACTCAGAAATCCTCCTGTCTCTGCCTCCCGTGTGCTGGGATTACAGGCGTGAGCCACCCCGCCCGGCACTGTGGTATGTAGTATTGATTGCTGGTGGGCGTGAGTTACCATGCCCAGCATTGTATGTGGTTACCTGGATCAAACTCGGGCTTTGCACTTGTGAGGCAGGCGCTGGAACCACTGAGCTAAATCTCTGGCCCTGTAAACTACTTTGTCCTTGATATTTTAAGTCTTTAACTTTTTCAAATCTAGTTTTCATTTCTTTCTTTACTACTTCTTTTTAAATTTATTCAAATTTGTTCTCCTGAGTATGTTACAGTTTATTCTTCACTTCTGAAATTCCTTTAAAATATTTTCCCTTGGGTTCAGTAAACTCATTGCTTTCCTTTTTCTCTCCCTTTCTTTTCACTCCTTTTCTTTCTTTTCCTTCCTGTCATTCTCTTTTTCTCCCTTCTTTTTTTTTCCTTCCATTCTCTACTCCCCGCCCCATTTCTGTTCATCTCACTCATCCTTTCCTACATTGAACCCAGGGATGTTTTACCACTGAACTACATCCCAGCATTTTTTTTTTTTTTGAGACAAGATCTTGCTAAATTGCCCAGGTTGACCTCGCCTAGAGCTTCAGATCCTTCTGCCTAAGCTATAAGTGTGTTGTGCTACCATACCTGGCTCATTGCATTTCTTTGATTTATTCCTGTTCTTAGTTTTTAATCTTTTTTTTTTTAATACCAGGCATTGAACTCATGACCTTGCAAGGCATGTTCTGGAACCATTGAGCTAAATTTCCAGCCTGGTTTCTGTCTTTTGATTTTAATTTGTTACATGTCCAAATACTTGTCTGAGGTTAGGTAATTTAATTTAAATTGTTATGTTAAGGGTTTTTTCTATGTTATGATTTTGGAAGAAGACAACTAACTGGAATATTATAATATTTTGTGATTTGTTTTTTTAATAGTAACTTTGTATAGAACTGTTTTTGTATTTTTCATAGTTTTGTAGGCAAGATTGCTAGTCAAAAAACATACTTTTCCATCAGTACAGAAAACTACAATTTCTTTTATGATTATTATTAGTGAAGTAGAGAAGAAAGTAGAAAGGTCAGTTAACTGGCCTATTTTCTTAACTGCCTTCTTTTCCTTAATGTTATATCTCTCAAGACAAAATCTTTTTTCTACCTGGCAAATAATTATTTTTTGTTGCTACTGTTTCTAGTCCTACTTACTTTGAAGCCATTTCTTTTTACCTGTAGTATAGCTTGCTAGGTACCAAGTCATTTCATGATATATATGGTACTTTGTGCTGGCATTTTTCTTTTGAGAGGTGATTTTGTTTATATTGTTCCCTTCTGTCTGCCCTCTCTCCATTCCCCATTGGGAGCACCTGTGTAATTTTGGTGCTTATAGCTCTGTTCTTGAATAATTTGAGTTTTATGGTATTCTTTGTGTTCTAGTAATGGTGAAGGTAGGAAATATATGTGATATTGTCCCCCTTGTTCTTTATTTTAGGAAATATTCAGATTAATAGGTCCACCATTATCCTCTGGACTCAGTACTTTTCAAAGATATTCAAAGATATAATAGCTTTAAACTCATTAAAAGAAGACAAATACATAAGAAGGTAAAGGCCAGAGAGAACATTCTACTTCTCCTTTACAAATAGAATTAACAAATTTTTCTGAGTTAGAGGGAACTTAAACTTGAGGTTACATTTAGTTGGCCCTTTCTTTTCTTTGTGAGAGTTGAATTAGGGATGAAGCACTTTGAAAATGGAAAAAAAGGTGATTTACTTTAGACATTGGTGGTTGATGGAGAAGGATACATGTGCAGTGCTTTCTACACTTGCATGAAGGAGTTACCCAGGGAGTTTGTTTTTTAATGAAGACTCACAGACTTCTCTGTTGGGGAATATTATTCCTGTCACCCTTAAATGGCTCTTATCAGCCACATTTTGGGAAATGCTGACATAAGTGATTCCTGTTACTATCACCTCCTCTTCTGAACCATAGTGAGACATTTAAAAAAGGGGAAAATTTAGCACCAGAACTAGGTCAGTGCTTGAAGCCAGGCTTCCCTATTTGTAGAATTGGCAGAGGTGAAAATGAAGACTTATTAAAATATATTATGAGAAAATGAGGTTGTATGTAGCTTGGGTCTCTAATTTCCTTAATTTATGGGCCTATATTTAATGTAAGAATGTACCAAAATTTAATTTTTTAGATGTATATTCTGTAAAGTTACGAGCTTTCAAGGTTATACATTTTGATGAGTGGGGCCAGAGGGTTAGCTGAGTGGTTCCAGTGCCTGCCTCGCAAGCGCAAGGTCCTGAGGTCAATCCCCGGTAACCACATAGAATGCTGGGCGTGGAGACACGCCCACCAACAATCAACGCAGCATACCACAATGCCGGGCGTGGTGGCTCACGCCTGTAATCCCAGCACTCGGGAGGCAGAGACAGGAGGATTGCTGAGTTCACAGCGGCTTGCCTGGGCACCAGAGTGAGTTCAGAGCCAGCCTGAACTACAAAGCAAGACCCTGTCTCAAAAAGCAAAAAAAAAAAAAAAATTTTTTTTGATGAGTGATGCATTTGTGGCTTAAATTATGTTACAAAAGTGCTCTTGTATTATCAGAAATGGGTTTCTAGGGCCGGAGATTTAGCTCAGTGGTTCCGGCGCCTGCCTCGCAAGCGCAAGTCCTGAGTTCGATCGGTAACCACATAAAATGCTGGGCGTGAACACTCACGCCCACCAGCAATCAATACCACATACCACAGTGCCGGGTGTGGTGGCTCATGCCTGCCTGTAATCCCAGCACTCGGGAGGCAGAGACAGGAGGATTGCTGAGTTCAAGGATTGCCTGGGCTACATAGTGAGCTCAGGGCCAGCCTGGACTACAAAGCAAGACCCTGTCTCAAAAAAAAAAGAAATGGGTTTCTAGATTGGAGAGGCAGATCTTTAGAAAGTAAATCAAAAGAACAGCAGTAATAGAAAAAATACAGAAGCAAATAATGTAGATTTTTAATTGGCAAAATTTAAAACAAGCCAGGGATTTAGTTGAAGTGGTACTGCACCTACCTTGGAAGTACAAGGGCCCGCATTTGATCCCCGGTACCACCAAAATAATAATAATAATAATAATAATAATAATAATAATAATAATAAATAAAACCAAGTGGTGAGGTAGGAGGACTAAGAAAAATAGAGTAAGCTTAAAGCAGGGAAGTTTGAGGTCTGACTTATGTGGAGGATGATATAGCCATAAAGGTACAAACTAGTTCAGGGCCAGTGGATAAGAGAAAGGATAGGAGGTGTGGCTTGTAGGAGAATGTTCAGGAATTCTAGAATAGAATTGAAGTTTATGAGAGAAGTTAGTGCTTTTACTCTACGAGTTTTCTGGAATGATCATTATATATTCTCTCCATCTGGCAGTACAATACTTTAGGTATTACAGGCTGATGACATTCAGAACACACTTTTTTTTGCTACTCCATATCTATTATTATAATGTTTAAGTTTATCCAAAGCATTGACTATAACTTACTAAAGTGCTGTTAATCATAAAACAAGAAGCATTCTCTACTTTCTCTTTTGCTACTGACTGAAACCTTCAAGAACTCCTGTCTCAGCCTGGGGATTTAGCTCAAGTGGTACCATGCCTACCTCAGAAGTACAAGGTCAGAGTTCAGTCCCCAGTGCCGCCAAAAAAAAAAAAAAAGAAAAAGAAAAAGACCGTCTGTCTCTTTGGCACTGACCACGGTGCTGACCATGGTGCTGCTTGTGATACTGTCCATGGTACTGCCCATAGTGTTGAAATTGTAACAGGTTGGTCTTTTCTATTTAGGAACATTGATCTTAAATTAGAAAGAACTTGAAAACTATAGTCAGAGATGATATTTCAATTTCTCAGTATGAAGATTTTATATATATAACACATACATATGCACACATTTCTGAATTATATTACAGTATTGTTTTGGAGTCTTTGGTGCACAAAATGGTGTGCTGCACAAATATTTTTGAAATATACTTTTTCATTCAATATTATGTTTTCCTTTTATTTTAATGGAATTAAATATCTTTATTCATTATTGCTTGACTATTGCAAATAAAGTTGTAGTGAACCTCCCATAGATTTTTTTTTTTTTTTTTCTTGAGACAGGGTCTCGTTTTGTAGTTCAGGCTGGCCCTCAACTCACTATGTAGCCCAGGCAAGCCTGGAACTCAGCAATCCTTCTGCCTCTGCCTCCTGAGTGCTGGGATTACAGGCGTGAGCCACCACGCCCGGCACTGTGGTATGTGGTATTGATTACTGGTGGGCGTGAGTCACCACGCCCAGCATTATATGTGGTAACTAGGGATCGAACTCAGGACCTTGCACTTGCGAGGCAGGCACTGGAACCACTGAGCTAAATCTCCAGCCCAAACTTCAAGTTTTTTGAAGCATTTCAGAATACAGAATCCTTTTGGATTTTAATGAATTTCGCCCCTACCTTTTCTAATTTTTGTGCTTATACTTCATTTTATAGAAAGTTCTTCATTTTCCAAGATTTTCCCCAAAGCCTCCACTTAATTTTTTTTTTTTCTTTTTGAGACAGGGTCTTGCTTTGTAGTCCAAACTGGCCGTGAGCTCCCTGTGTAGCCCAGGCAAGCCTAGAACTCAGCAATCCTCCTGCCTCTGCTTCCGGAGTGCTGGGATTACAGGTTTGAGACACTGTGCCCAGCACTGTGGTGTGTGGTACTGATGGCTGGTGGGAGTGAGTCGCCAGGCCCAACATTGTTGTATGTGGATTACTGGGGATTGAACCAAGGACCTTGTGCTTGCTAGGCAGGCGCTGGAACCACTGAGCTAAATCTACGGCCCTTCCATTTAATTTTTAAAAGATTGGTAAGTTTATTTGAGACAGGATCTGACCTGAGTTCAGGATGCCCTTGAACTCACTGTGTATCCCAATCTGACCTCCCAAGTGCTGGATTTACAGGCCTGCACCACCACTCCTAGCTCCACTGAGTTTTATAATATCAATTCTAGAATGTAAAAGTGTAAAGTCTTTAATACTATTTAATTTTGTTGCATAGTTATTATAACAAATATAAGTAGCACATAGAGAATCAACCCATGATATGCATGTGAACCTACAAACTCAGCATTGGCAAAGCCAAGGGAGTTTGGCATGTTAGAGGAGTAAAATATTTTTACGTTAAATGAATAGCAATTTTCTTATCCAGTGCTTTGCATATATATTTGTCTTGTCTACGTTAGTATGAGCTTTGAGATCATTGAAATTTTTTCTTTTTTTTGAGACAGGGTCTCACTTTGTAGTTCAGGCTGGCTCTGAGCTCACTATGTAGCCCAGCCAAGCTTCGAATTCAGCAATCCTGTCTCTGCCTCCGAGTGCTGGAATTACAGGCGTGAGCCACCACTCCTGGCATTGTGGTATGTGGTATTGATTGCTGGTGGGTGTGAATCTCCATGCCCAGCATTGTATGTGGTTACCAGGGATTGAACTCAGGACCTTGTGCTTGCGAAGCAGGTGCCAGAACCACTGAGCTAACCCTCCGGCCCAAGATCACTGAAATTTTAATGTTTCATGTAAGTAATTCTTGAGTATATTAAGCACCTAAAAGACACTATTAGATGCTGTAATAAAATAGGGCTGGAGATTTAGCTCAGTGGTTCCAGTGCCTACCTAGCAAGTTTAAAGTCCCTGGCTTGATCCCCAGTAACCACATAAACAGTACCAGGTATGGTGACTCACACCCACCAGCAATCAGTACCACACACCACAATGCCAGGGCATGGTGGCTCACATCTGTAATCCCAGCATTTGGAGACAGAGGCAGGAGGATTGCTGAGTTCCAGGTTTAGCTGGGCTACATAGTGAGCTCAGGGCCAGCCTGAACTACAAAGTGAGACCCTGCCTCAAAAAAAAAAAAAAAAAAAATTGAGTTAAAAACATGGCCCTTGCCCTCTTAAATATCTTCTACATATACAACTAACTATAATTCCTTGTTACAGTAGGTTTTTAATACTTTTTTTTTTTTTTTTTTAGTCAGAGTCCCCATGTAGTTTAGGCTGGCCTCAACTCATCCAAGCTGGGCTAAAACTTGCAGAGATCCTCTTGCCTCATGTTCCTGCACACTAGAACACTGGCATGTACCACCATGCCCAGTTTATATTTTTATAATATTAAAAGAAATATCACATTCTAACTTATTCTAGAGCATATCTAGAGCATATCTCCCTACTAAACATCGTTTTTAAGCCTTTTTTTTCCTGCATCTTTTGCAGGACAAAGAATCTGCCCACCTCTTAGCTCTTTTTGTGTTAAAAATCTATGGAAAGTGCACAAAGTGCCAACTCTGCTAAGGCTTTCCATACTGACATTTCGTCCTCTGTTAAATTTGAAGGAGAAAGATATATAGGCCATGAGGGGAGGGCTACAATTTTGCACAGGTGAGTGAAGAGTAAAAGAGGAAGAGAGTATTCAGTATTTTCTTATTAATTCAAATGAGGAAGAAAGTTTCTAGTGCCTATTACTACTTTTAAAATGTGTGCTCTGTCCCTCCAACAAGGCTATATGATTCATTTATGTTGAACTTTTATTACTAGAAACAGCAAGTATTTAGTCTCCCTGTGGTTTTTAAAAATGCTTTTTTTCCCCTCCCAGTTTCTTTATATACATTTGACAAAGCCAAACAGTGTATTGGCACAATGACTATGGAGATTGATTTCCTGCAGAAAAAAAGCATTGACTCCAATCCTTACGATACTGATAAAATGGCAGCAGAATTTATTCAGCAATTCAACAACCAGGCCTTCTCAGTGGGACAGCAGGTAAGTTTAGATTTTCTTTCCTTCCTTTCACTTCCTGGGTATTCTAATCTTGGACATTGTCCAAAATAAATTATACTTTTTAAGAACTGAGAGAAACTTTGTATGTGAACAGGTTTATCAAAGATGAATGATACAGGGCCGGAGGGTTAGCTCAGTGGTTCTGGCGCCTGCCTCGCAAGTGCAAGGTCCTGAGTTCGATCCCCGGTAACCACATAACAATGCTGGGCGTGGAGACTCACGCCCACCAAGCAGTCAATACCACATACCACAGTGCTGAGCGTGGTGGCTCACGCCTGTAATCCCAGCACTTGGGAGGCAGAGGCAGGAGGATTGCTGAGTTTGAGGCTTGCCTGGGCTACATAGTGAGCTCAGGGCCAGCCTGAACTACAAAGCAAGACCCTGTCTCAAAAAAAAAAAAAAAAAACTGGGGATCAAACTCGGGCCCTTCTGCTTCCAAGCTAGGCACAGTACCACCTGAGCTAAATCCCCAGCCACTTATTTGAGAATCTTAAGAAAACTATGCACATGTATTTTCAGTATTTATGTAGATCTGAGGCCTACAATTTTTGAAAACATTTGCCTCTATTACCTCTTTTTTGGACTTGAGATAATACCACATGTTAAACCTCCCAAGAAGAAATTCTTTTCTTTCCAAATCTTTAAGTGAATATTTATAAATTGTTTGTACACATACATAATCCTTGCCATCTGTTTGTCCCCTTCTTTGTGACTTCCTAAATCATTCCTGTCAACTCCTTCATACCACCGGTCCATAGCAGCAGTGTGTGGTGAAATGCAGAGACTATGTGGCATGTGTTAGCATAGCATGTGGATCCTAAAGCAGATCTGAGGACCCAGTTGTCTTACAGTAAGCCAGATGCTGAAGAGATTTGTTACAACAGTGCCAGTCTTCTAATTTTGCTGTTAGAAAATAGGTTTTTTTACATTAAAAAATAAATGTGAATACATAATTTTATGATGATCAATTTTAAATCAAAATATTTACATTTTAAATTTTTCATCTAATGTGACTATCAGTAGCTCTGATCCATATGAACAAAAGCTCTTTGGGGTCCTCAAACATTTGTAGAAGTATATGATCGTATCCTGAGATCAAAATGTTTGAGAATCACTGCTCTATAGATCACTAGTGACTTACGTAGCCATATCTTGCTGAACAATAAGAATAGTAGTAGAAGGCAAGAGCTATTGATATGGAAGGAATGTTATTTTTTACTCCTTTCTAACTGATACATCTGGAAGATTAAGACTAATGTAGGTGGACTGTACATTATAAGATCAATTTTCTGCAAATGGAAACAATTACTGATAGACAAGAAAAGAATATAGTGTATTTTTAAGGAAAATTTGAGAATTGGAATGAACTTCAGAGGTTACCTTGTCTAACTTCACTTACAAATGAAAGAAGGTAAATTAAATAAATAACTTAATAGCATCAAGTATGTTCCAACCACTCTCCTAAAGCTTGCTTTCTAGTTGAGAAAGCTAGAAAATGAGAAATGCTGTGTATTGTCAAGTACTCTGATGTAAGTAGACCTCAGTGCTCTATTAGAGAGCCATGGCCATTCTGTGTTGTATCAGATAATTTGATCTGGTTTTTTTTTTAATAATACCAGGGATTGAATTCATGACCTTGTGCTTGCCAAGCAGGCAGCAGCACCACTAAACTAAATCCCCGGGCCTGTATCAGATAATTTGAGAAGACTGCCCCATATGCTTGTTTGTTAGCTGGTAATTTGTTGATTCAGTTCACTGCTTTTGGCTATGTTGAATTCCTTCTGGATTCCTTTTTTTTTGAGACAGGGTCTCACTTTGTAGTTCAGGCTGGCCCTGAGCTCACTATGTAGCCCAGGCAAGCCTTGAACTCAACAATCCTCCTGCCTCTGCCTTCTTAATACTGAGATTACAGGTGTGAGCCACCAAGCCTGGCTGGATTCCTGTATTTTTATACTTAGATTGCCTAGCTAAACTTCACTGTTTCCACCTTTGTCTTTATCTTCAATATCTTAATAGAAAGTACATAGAAGAATGTTTAATAAAAAATGCTTTTGCATTTGTAATAATTTCAAGTCCAATGACATTAATATGTCAACAAATCCATGCAATAAATTACTCCAGAATACAGAGAAGTATCTTACCGCAAATCGCTATTCTTAGATTTATTCTTATTTGTAATAATGATGGCAGGACTGATATTACTATTATATCCCAGCCCACTAAATTGTAGAAAGCATATGACAGGTATTTGATAAATTAATTTAGAGACTGTCCCTGCACTTACATGGCAGGGACAGTTAAAATGTTATACAGTTTATAGAAAAGCACGAATTTCAGGGTCAGACCTGGACTTGTACTTGGCACTGTCCTTCCAACCCTGGACTCACTGTTCAACCTCCTTCTAGACTTTAGCTTCTTTTTAGTAACAATGAGCAATACTGTAGTTTGTTTCCAAGAGTATTTGTATTAGTTTTATAAGCCCTATGGTGTTCAATACCTGGCAGATAATAAATATTAGCCACTGGGCCAGGGATTTAGCTCAGTAGCACTACACCTGCCTCTCAAGTGTAAGGTCCTGAGTTTGATCCCCAATAAAAAAAAAAAAAGCTCCCTTTTCTCACATTGACACTGAATGTGCTTGTGGAGCAGATTTAAGGTACAAAGAAGAAAACTGATTGTATTATTTGAAAAACAGACTTTATAATGTGAAAGTCAAGCCATTTATATCGTGAAGTAATTTTTCTCCTACACAGCTTGTGTTTAGCTTCAATGACAAGCTTTTTGGCTTACTGGTGAAGGATATTGAAGCCATGGATCCTAGTATCCTGAAAGGAGAAGCTGCGACAGGTAAAAGACAGAAGGTATGCTTTACTTTTAATCTCTACTGGGTAATTTTTATGATATGAATTGTTCAGACTAGTTTTTTTTAACTGTCCTCTTACTTGGTAATATTTTTTCATATTGTGGTCTCAAAATAATCTGAAATGATTGCTGTTACAGCAATCTTCATTAAACTTATTTGCAGACATAGTAATTTGAAATTGATATATACTTGTGATTCTTCTTGAATGCAGGAGCATTATTGAAAAGATAGATTTAAATATGTAGGAATTGTAAGATGTAGTTATGAGAAAAATAACTCAGATGATTGGAGATTAACTTTGCACAAAAATTTCATTCTCCTTGTAGTTTTAGCCTTGTTTTGCTAATTATTATCTTCCTATATAGATTGAAGTAGGACTGGTTATTGGAAACAGTCAAGTTGCATTTGAAAAAGCAGAAAACTCATCACTCAATCTTATTGGTAAGATTTAGTTTTATTTTTTGTGGAAGTGATTTTCAGGTGGGGACAGAGAAGAAGGGCTTTCTGTTAGAGATCTCATCACCAAACCGTGGGTTTGTCATATTTGTTAAAAGTGCTGATGAAAAGTTTAAAACCTTCATCTGGATCAGCTTTGGCCAATAGAAACAGAATATGAAACATATTTGTAACTTTAAATTTCCTAATAGTCACACTAAAACAAAAAGAATGAAATTTTTCAATTTTCAATTTTGGATAGTTTTAGGCTTACAGATTTGTAAAACTAGCTCAGAAAGTTTCTGTATACCCTTCACCAGCTTTCCCTCCCTCATGTGAACACCTTATATAATCACTCTTCACTAATCAAAACTAAGACACTAAACGTGGTCTCATGAGTAGTAACCAAACTATAGATTTTATTTGGATTTCACCAGTTTTTTCTTTATGTCATTTTTCTGTTCTGGAGTCTTACTTAGAATTATCCAACAATGTGTTTAGTTGTTCTTAGTCTGTTCCAGTCTCTGACAATTCCTCAGATTTATCTTTCATTACCATGCTTTAAGTGAGATACTATTATCACTTTTATTAGAAATCAAATCATGAATTTGCAATTAAAATCTAATGATTCTTAGTTCAGCCCCCAACTTGTACTTTATCTCTTGTTTCTTCCTCTTGTACTTTAGCCTTATTTTTAGTATTTTAAAATAATGCAGTTCAGTCTCCAAGAATAGCATCTCATCAAAATAACTGCCATTAATTGGATAGTGATACTTAGTTTTAGTTGATTGAGCTATGTTCACATCTGCCTCAGTTACAAAAGATTTTCATTGCCTGCACATCATCATATCCAAGGTTACTTTCTTTCTTGATTCATAAATTATTCCTTCTCTATTTTCTTTTTTGTTTGTTTGATTTTTTTGTTTTTTTTTGTTGTTATTGTTGGAGACAGGGTCTCACTTTGTGGTTTAGGCTGGCCCTGAACTCACTGTGGTGCCCTGGCAAGCCTCAAACTCAGCAGTCCTCCTGCCTCTGCCTCCCAAGTGCTGGGATTACAGGCATGAGCCCAGCATTGCCCTTTCTATTTTCTTAATAAAACATGGACAGGCATTCTCCCAAAAACATTCATTTTCTAGGAGTCCGGGGATTTAGCTCAGTGGTTCTGGTGTCTCCCTTACCAAGTGCAAGGTCCTGATTTCGATCCCTGGTACCACATACCACAAAGCTGGGTGTGGTGGCTCACGCCTGTAATCCTAGCATTTGGGAGGCAGAGGCAGGAGGATTGCTGAGTTCGAAGCTTGCCTGGGCTCCATCCTGAGCTCAGGGCCAGCCTGAACTACAAAGCAAGACTCTGTCTCAAAAAAAAGAAAAAAAAATTTCACATTGTAAAATTTTATTTTTGTTTTATAATTTGCTTTTTTGTTGTAATGTGTCATACATTTTAATACACTGGTACAATATTATTTTTAATGCTTGTGTGTTTTTTCTATGCTGGATGTATTATAATCTTGTGTTTAGCTTTGTTACTGGGTATATTATAATCTTGTGTTTAGCTTTGTTACTGATCTAAAAGATTTATAAAGTGATGACTTTGTATCTTATTTTTGTACATAGTTTGTTAAGATATTTATCCCAAGAAAATTACATAACTTTCATGCAGAGTGAACGTTTTCAAGTAATCTATGCAAAAAACAAAAAAGCAAGTAGTCTGTGAAAAGATGCAATTTCCATTGGAAGACAAAATTATGTAACAATATGCCAAACAGCAAATTTGACCACAAGAGGGCAGTGGAGTGTAAGCAAATATTTTTTATTACGTCCTAAAAGAAATTTTAAGTCCCCAAAACTCTAAATGTAAATTATGATCTAAATTTTTTAATGTGATATATTCTTCCAAAAATGTATAAAAGCTGTATTTTTACTTTTTATTTATAGTAGAGTTGTAAGGTACCTTTTTTCTTTGTGTTTGAAATAGTAAATGTGGTTCTCTTGAATTACTTTAGGTGGCACTCTGACATTTAAGTTAGATAATCGTTACCCTTATGAGACGCTGTTATAAACATGAATTTTGTAATCATTAAAGTCTTCACAGTGATTTTAGACTTTGGTGTACATGTAAAGAAAAAGCAAATCAAACATCAAATTGATTAAGGTTATCTTAGACAAAAGGTTTGTATACCCAAATATAAACCTAATCTAGATAATTGTGTGGTTGTTTTTTTTTTTTTTTGAGACAGGGTCTCGCTCTGTAGTTCAGGCTGGCCCTGAGCTCACTATGTAGCCCAGGCAAGCCTCAAACTCAGCAATCCTCCTGCCTCTGCCTCCTGAGTGCTGGGATTACAGGTGTGAGCCACCACGCCCGGCAATTGTATGTATTTTAATTACACTTGCTTTAGCAGGCTTGAGAAACTGCTAATTCTAGTTGCATTTTGGGTAACCAGTGCTTTTTTTTCTATCAGATATGTATAAGGTGTTTCTTCTAATCAACCATGTTGTTAATTTAGTTGAATTAAAAGTTAATGAAATCAAATTGATTGATTACAAATAGAATATACATTATAGCATAAGTTTAGTCATTTTGAAATTTTAGCACTGCCTGTGAATGGAGACCAGAAAGGTAGGTAAAGCAAACTTACCCTAATTATTAGAAAATCATTCAAAATTATGTTGGCGTTTTTTGCATAGGTGTAGCTTATCTTTGTTCGTGTAGGATGCCCAGAAAGCATCTGTCTTTTCACACTTCATGACAAGTTCTCTTCACATTTGATTATATTTGACATAGGCAAAGCTAAAACTAAGGAAAATCGCCAGTCTATCATCAATCCTGATTGGAACTTTGAAAAAATGGGAATAGGAGGTCTGGACAAAGAATTTTCAGATATTTTTCGACGAGCATTTGCTTCCCGAGTATTTCCTCCAGAGATTGTGGAGCAGATGGGTGAGTTCAAAAAGGAAAATTTGATAAAAGTTTGCATCGTTTTTAAAAAATTAAATGATCTCTTTTCAGTTTTGAAATTATTTTTCAGATCTACCAAAAGTATTTTCAGTCTTAACTGCTTAAAAAAAATCCTTAAGTTTTCTGAGTTTTAATATTTAATTTCATGAAGAAGTCATGGAAACAATATTTGTGGCTTTATTTATTTTTTTGGTTTAGAATGTTTTTCTATAGGACAGACAGAATTTTACCTGATTCTAAACATTCACTGTAGGTCAGATTTACCTGTTGAATAGTCTTTTAGACTGTGAGCATTTTTCTAATATTAGACACTTTTTTATTATACTGTTATATTGTGCACTTAGCTCCTCTTCATGCTAAGTAAATGAATTCCTGACATTTTTAAATTGGATAAGTTTGATCTCAAAAGATAAATTTAAGATATACATGAAAGTTTCTGTATTGCATACAAAGAAATGCTCTCTTCATTTATCACTTTCTTCTTGACGGTTTATTTAATTCATCTGTGTGAAGTGACTGTTTGCCCAATGGAGATGCTGTCATGACTGTTTTCATGTCTATATCATACGTTAAACTGGAATGTGAGCAACAAAATGTCTGAAGAAGGAATTTATAACCTAACAACTTCTAGCAAACTATTTGTGTAAAACCAGGATAAAAAAATAAATCTGAAAAAATACAAATGTATTATTCCCCTCACCCTCACCCTCATCACTCTTTTTCTTTAAATTGCTAGTGGGAGATAAAAGTATATTCATCACAGCTGGAATAAGAACCACTTTCTAGGCATTAAGAATTTGGATTCTATTAGCCACCTATTGTTGGTAGCTTTTTCTGCCTGGTCATTCATTCTGATAATTTGCAGGCACCAATGCACACCTGTTCACTGGGTAAAGGTCGAGTTTGAAATTGGATTAAGAGAAACTGACAGAGACCCTCATCACCTGAGTTTTATACACCTTGAAATGGCAGTAACATACTTTTTTTCCTGAAAGATACAAAGGGCAAGTCCATAAAACAAGAAAATTCTAACTTGGGAAATAGTGAAAAAATATGTTACTGTAGTTCACTGTCTTGATGTGTATTTTGAAGCACAATAAATTCTTAAAACTTTTTGATCAAGATGTAGAAATGTTGTGTAGGTGTATTTTGGTAAAAGTAGAGTTAAAAGAGTGAGTCCAAATCCTCTTAAGTATGGAATAGTTTACTAGTTTTCAGAACTGAGACCTAGGGAAGTTGAATATTTATACTGACTAGCCAATAAGTCATACCTTTTTTTTTGTTTGTTTGTTTGTTTAAACTATAATAAGTATTTTTTCACTGTTTGGAAGCTACTGAGGATTTAGTTATGTAGATACTAGTTTCCTGTTTCTACATTATCAAGACCCTGTGCATAAGGGTCTCTGTCTGAAGTTGGGTAGTTAATATATAAGAACTTCTATCAGTAATTTGTGACTTTGCCAGCTGTCAAAGTGCTCGAAATTAAATCAGTATAGGTTTAAAACTTAGTGAATTTTAATCCATTCCTAATAGCCATATTTAAATAAGTTGAATTATAGTGGGTTTTTTTGGTTATTTTGTTCATGTGATTTGACTAAGGACTATAGATTTGAATTTTGTTTGTTACTGAAATAGCTTTTCTTAGGATTTTTTCCTAATATGTTATAATAATTAAATTTGACAGAATGAATATTTATAATAATAATTAAATTTGACAGAATGAATCTTTCCTTTTTTAAAAAAGTTGTTTATTTCCTCTGGCTTTTTGCTGTCAAGAAGCATATTTTATCAATTTGATTTAAAAGACAAATACTCTAAAGCCATTTTGGCTTTTGAGTTAAATTGAAAAACATTTTTAAAATTCTCAGTGAGCTTCTCAGTATCTTTAAAAAGTAAAAAAGTAAACATACTTTTTACAAAGATGAAATGGCTGAGAAATACCATTCTTTTGCTATGCATATGTAATTCTCCATTATCCACTAGAAGCTTTTTTCCTTTGAATTCTGAAGGAATTAGTAAAATATTACATTGTATTCTCAGTATATTGTACTTATAAAGTGCTTCTTAGGCTTGGTAAAGTGTATATGAATAAAAATTGCTACACTTAGAATATAAATAAAATTATAAAATTTTTTACATATACCCTACATTCTTTTGCTTGCCAAATGACAACCAAATAAACTGAACTTTTTTCTTATTCTTTGTTAACTAAATAGATAAGACTGTATGATTTTGTGATTTGATTAAACACTAGGTATGATTAGTTAAATCAAATAAAAATTAGAAAAAATAATTTATGTAGGTTATGGACTCCTTTTTTTTTTTTTTTTTTTTTTTTTGAGACAGGGTCTTTGTAGTTCAGGTTGGTCCTGAAGTCACTATGAAGCCCAGGCAAGCCTTTAACTCAGCAATCCTCCCGCCTCTGCCTCCTGAGTGCTGGGATTACAAGCGTGAGCCACCATGCCTGACATTGTGGTGTATAATACTGATTGCTGATGGGCATGAGCCACCATGCCAATATTATTGTATGTGGTTATTGGGGATTGAACCAGGGACCTTGCACTTGCTAGGCAGGTTCCAGAACCACTGAGCTAAATCTCTGGCCCAGGTTATGGACTTTTTAAAAATTTTATTTTTTCCTTTTCCTTTTTTTAATTTATTTTTTTGGTGCCAGGGATTGAACTCAGGACCTTACACTTGTTTGGCAGGCATGGTGCCACTGAGCTATATCCCCAGCCCAACTTTATATCAATGATTTTTTTCTCTTTTTACTTTTTGAGACAGGGTCTCTCTTTGTAGTTCAGTATGGCTTTGAACCCACTATGTAATCCAGGCAAGTCTTAAACTCACAGCAGTCCTTCTGCCTCTGCCTCCTGAGTGCTAGGATTATAGGCATGAGCCACCACGCCCGGCAACTTTTATATTTTAAATGGAGAACTTTATTTTTGGCTTGAAAATATATAATTATCTTTTTTTTTTTTTTTTTTTTGTGAGACAGGGTCTCGCTTTGTAGTCCAGGCTGGCCCTAAGCTCACTATGTAGCCCAGGCAAGCCTTGAACTCAGCGATCCTCCTGTCTCTGCCTCCTGAGTGCTGGAATTACAGGCATGAGCCACCAAGCCCAGCTATAATTATCTTTTCCATGGAATTTGGAGTTATCTTTACTTTGAAAATAGGACTCTTAACTAAATGAATTTTGCTATATATATATCTATATAAAATTTGCAGTGATATACGTAGAATTTTGTCTTTTGTGATTATGTTTATGAAACTTAATTATGCTTCTTGGTAATATATTTCTTACCTTTTGCTAGTAAAACATGTTTCCTTTTCAAAATTGAAAATATAAGCTGGACATAGTGGCATACATCTGTAATCGTGGTGCTTTGGGAGGCTGAAGCAGAAGGATTGCTAGTTCAAGTCTAGCCAATTTAGTGACTGAGACACTGTCTCAAAATTTTTTTTAAAAGGGCTGGGGGCCGGGCGTGGTGGCTCATGCCTATAATCCCAGCACTCGGGAGGCAGAGATGGGAGGATTGCTGAGTTCGAGGCTTGCCTGGGCTACATAGTGAGCTCAGTGCCAGTCTGAACTACTAAGCGAGACCCTGTCTCAAAAAAAAAAAAGGGCTGGGGATGTAGCACAGAGGGTTCTGGATTTGCTGCACTGCCCAGTACTGCCAAAAAGAGAAAGAGGGAAATAGACGGGGAAGTGAGATGGAGAGAGATAAGAGGAGAACAATTAGGAAGAGGAGAAGGAAAGAAAGAAGATGATATAGCTTGGGTACATGCAAGATATTGCTAATGAGATTTAAAACAACTAAATGACCTAAACAGAGACATATAATTATGCAGTGAAATAGGTATCAAATGAGGTAATATATGTGAAAATAATAGTCATAGTTTCCAACTTGTCGGTGTCATTCTTTTTTGTTTTTCTCTTTTCACATTTTTTTTTGTTTTTTTGTTTGTTTGTTTGTTTTTTGAGACAGGGTCTTGCTTTGTAGTTCAGGCTGGCTCTGAGCTCACTATATAGCCTAGGCAAGCTTTGAACTCAGCAATCCTCCTGTCTCTGCCTCCCGAGTGCTGGGATTACAGGCATGAGCCACCATGCCCGGCACTGTGGTATGTGGTATTGATTGCTGGTGGGCATGAGTCTCCATGCCCAGCATTGTATGTGGTTACCGGGGATTGAACTCAGGACCTTGTGCTTGCGAGGCAGGCGCTGGAACCACTGAGCTAACCCTCCAGGCCATGTTTTTCTTTTTTGATACCAGGACTCAAGCTGAGGGTCTTGGGCTTTCTAAGGAGATTCTGTTCTGCTCAGCTATATTCCCCACCCCCAGTGTCACTCTTGAAGTACTTCTAAGTACATAGTATATACCATACTGCTTTTGTTATATTTTTAGAGAATTAAAATCAAGAAATTCCTTAAAGGGGAAAGGAAGTCACATGAAACTATATAGACAGAGGGTTAAAGGGTATGTGTAGAAATAGGGAAAATAAATATAAAGGTAGACATTTTAGGACTATCAGTTTAAACTTTTGTATTATTTTTTCAGTCAATCCGTTTACTTTTCTCTCATCTGTAACAGTTGAGCTCACTCAAACCCAAGTAAGACAGCTCTGTCTCTGAAGTATATGACACTAGCATTGAATCCTAGACCTGTACCTTGTGCTTAATGAATATCAAATAGATATTAGTTAGAATATCATCCTAGCCCTACAATGGTAGATATTTAGTTAGAAATTACCTTAATTCCTTACTTTGTGGGATGATAGTAAACCCACTACATGTGTTTTAGAGTAGAAATGTGAACATCAGAAGTTGATACGTGGAAGTTTAGGTAAGTTAAACTGCTAATTGCTGACCTTGAAATTTTTCAGATGTCACCTGAATATATTCTTCTGCTCAGACATTTACCATACTTAGTTCTTGCATGTAGTTTTATGGAAAATGCTTAGGATTAATAAATAATTAAGTGCCTCAATTCTCATTGCATCTTTTAACAAAAAAGTGTTTCTGCATAGAAACTTATTTTTCAGGGCTGGAAATTTAGCTCAGTGGTTCCAGTGTCTGCCTAGCAAACACAAGGTCCTGAGTTCAATCCCAGGTAACTACATTCAACAATACCAGGCGTGGTGACTCACGCCTACCAGCAATCAGTTCCACACACCACAATGCCAGGTGTGGTGGCTCACACCTGTTATCCCAGCACTTGGGAGACAGAGGCAGTAGGATTGCTGAGTTCAAGGTTTGCCTGGGCTACATAGTGAGCTCAGGGCCAGCCTGAGCTACAAAGCAAGACTGTCTCAAAAAATAAAAATTAAAAAACCAAAAAAACTTATTTTTAGGATCTCTGGCAAAACAATCTACACACCATAGATAGGTTCACACCTACTCAAGGAAAGAAAATAGATGAACTAGAAGGAATGGGTGAGAGACCAGATGTCTCAGACCCACTGTCTTTTGGGTATTTGTAGAATGGATGTCTAGGCCACACAGAGGGGACAAAATCCTTATTACAGTCTTTTTCCTTCTGCACCTCTTCTTTGAAACTGGTACTGTGAGCTTTTTGGTTCCCTTTTCCTTGTGCCTCCCTCACTAAGACCATTTTCAATCTGTATTTTAAAGATTTCTCTTAAAATTCAACAGGAAAGCAACTCTTTTCTGATATCGTAAGTAAAACTGTAGTTCTGTGAAGTAGAACTGCCATGAAGATAAGGAGCCTTCCACTCATGCTCAGACATCTTTCACATGCTAAGAACACTGCAAATAAAACATAGTGGAAGAAAGGGCCCTAAGGTTTTATGCATGCCATATTTGGGAGAAAGGGAGTTCTTGCTAAGATTAACATAAACACTGACACTCTTAAAATGCATTTTCACACCCCCACTCATGAGGAGAGATTGCAATTTAAATGGGGGTTAAGACATCTAGCCGAACTCCATGGCTCAGTAAAAGGAACCCTAAGGCTAAAGAGCTTATCTGAAATTTGAAAAAAAAAGAAAAAAAACCTAAAGCTTTCTGACATTCATCTTTTTTCCTTTTATTAGTCATAACTTGCTTTTCAGCTATATTTTAGGTTTCAGATGCCAATCTGACATCTGTTCAAGTCTGCCTGTAATTTATTAGCAGAAGAAAAGAAAGCAGTTGCTTACTAGTTAGAGATACAAAACTTTTCCCTTCTTTTCACTAAGTATTCATAGATGATACTTGGAGGAGGTGAAGAATGTAATAATTCACTAATTCTAACTTTGTGTCTGGAAATTTTACAAAGTTTGTGTATATGTGTCACTGTCTGTGTCTCTAGTGGAAGAAAATAGATTACGACCATGCAGTTTTCAAAATCTCTCTGACAATATTCAGAGACAAAGCATATGTTCTCTTATAAGGTACCTTTTGTAAATTGAATTTTTTTTTACCTTGGGTTAATTGTTCCATTGGTTATAATTTTTAAGTTAAATTTATAATTAAATACTAATTTGTTCCTATATGTAAATTCAGCGAACTTTTTTTTAGATAGACTTTAAGAAATAAATCGTTTGGGAGGCAGAGCCATGTATAGAGTCATCAATGGATTAGATAACCTGGGAACTATAATTGAATTACTTATAGATCAACAACGGGATCACTACAAAATTGAAATGTATTGTTAACCTGAGTGTTCCCCAGTAAGGGCTGATTAACACATTCATGATGGGCTGTAATTTGTATGTCTCCCTGCTGAGCAGCTTGAAACAAGAGTGGTACATGCATGACTGTACTATCAGGCAACTTATTATTATTATTTTTTAGTAAAAAGACTAATAACAGTGTTTAGATCCTTTTATACCACCAGTAGTACAAGCTTCGAAAGGGGACAGTCGTGCATGTACCACCAGTGGTTCAAGCTGGTGGGAGCATGTTAAATAACCGATAGAGATCCACATTATAGAATATAACAGACCAGCCTTAAAATAATGTAGTTCCAAAAGTACAGACATTTGTGTTAATAAACATATATAAAACTAAATGTAAATGCACTACGAAAATCTTTGAGGATACCTTAGGTTGGAAAAGTGTTTAATTTGTGAAATGAGAGAAACAAAGGGAGGCCTTTGTTCTTTCCCTCTATTGCCCTTGTCTGTGTGTTTTACCATGATCTTGTATCTCTTTTGTGCAATTTTAAGCCAACAAAAAGATACCAAAGGTGTTTCTCTCAGGGCAGACATTAGCACAGAAAGGGAGCAGGCGGTTATGTCTCACTGTCTTCATGAGCTTTCTGTTTGAGAAGAAGAGCACAGTTATGAGCATGGGTTCTGTGGTCTTTGATGGCAGCCCCTGACCGAGTGGAGGCAGGAGTACCTGTCCTACTTTCCTAAAAAAAGAAAAACAATTTCTTAGGATTGTGACAAACTGCTTCCTCTCAGTACTTTTCTGCATTAAAGTGATAGGCATATACATATGTGGGAACATTTGCATCCAGACCTTTAGGTACTGAGGAAGCATTAGAGAGGAAAGAGAAAAAGAATGACTCAATTGATGACAGAATTTCTGACATTTGACAAAGTGCACAAGTTTAGTTTTGGCCTTCAAAAACCATTCGACTGAGGAATCTGACTCCTAAAGTAAAACAGTTTTTCTCCTGTTTTATACTTAATGTTTAGATTGGTAATAAGATTCCTTTTTTTTGTTGTTACCAGGATCAAACTCAGGACCTTGTACTTGCAAGGCAGGCTAGATTGGTGATGATGATGATGCTGCTGCTGATGCTGCTGCTGCTGTTGCTGATAGCTAGTATTTATTTACTGTGAAACACTATTCTAAGTACTTTACTTACTTTGTATGTTAATTTATTTGGTCCTCACCAAAGACTTATGAGCCCCTTATATGGAGCAGGAAACTGAGTCACAGGTTGAGTTATGGTCCAAGCCCCACTGTTAGAAAGACCTAGAATCTAATTTGAACCCAGCAGTCTGGCCTTAGAATCTGTCCCTTCACCTTTGTACTAATCTTCCTTCACAAAAGCTTATCTTATGAAACTGTTGTAAGTCTCCTCAGCCCCGTTTTATGGCATCCTTGCTGGCAGTGTTCGAGGCAGTGTTTGATCTGACCAAGGATTTTTCAACCATTACATTTATTGTTGACACATTGAGCCAGAAATTTTTTTTTCTTTTTTTTTTTTTTGAGACAGGATCTCACTTTGTAGTTCAGGCTGGCCCTGAGCTCACTATGTAGCCCAGGCAAGCCTCGAACTCAGCAATCCTTCTGTCTCTGCCTCCTGAGTGCTAGAATTACAGGCATGAGCCACCACGCCCAGCCAAAAAATTATTTGCATGAAGGCTGTCTTGTGCATTGTAAATAAACTATGTTTCTAAGTAATCTGTATACTTAAATTGTCATAAGTTCAAGAGACATGAAAAGTGGATGCTAGAACTACAATGCCACTTTTTCATGTGTTTTTTAGCACTGATTTTAGCATAATGGAACGAAGTAGTTACAACAGATGTGTCACAGAAGTTCTGTCTTAACTGTTATCCTAGAGATAGAGATGAAATATAAATGTTAAGTAGTCATTCAAAAGTGAACATAACCGAACAAGTGATATCAAAAGCACAGTTTAAGTTCCAATTGAGTAGTATAGCTAAGTTATACATCTAGGAATTTAAAGAGAATGATTGATGATGTCATGGAGGAGAGAGAGATTGAGCGAGGCCTTCAATGCTGAGTGGTTTTGGACTGGAAGAGGGCAAACAACTGTCATACATATATCATGGAAGTAGTGACAGATTAAGCAAGGTGCAGAATTTACCACTTAGACCAGTTTACTAGCACTGATGTTGGGAAAAAGCAGGAAACAAGATTGAACATCAAGTTGGGGTTGGGTTGTAGATTATCAATCAGGAAATAGAGACTTCATTTTGTAAGTACTGTCCCTGTTTAACATTTGGACAGAGTTGGGTGCTTCTCTAGACTTCCTCTAGATTATCTGCATGTTTATATGCATCTTACTGTGTTATAATTATTCATTTGCATTATACTCCTAAGCTAAGGTTTCTCAATCTTGGCACTGTGGATATTTTAGTTTGGGTAACTTGTTGTGGGTATTGTGTATTGTGTATAACCCTGTGTATTGTAGGATGTTTAGCAGTATCTCTAGCTTCTGTCTACTCAGTATTGGGAGGGCTCCCTCACCTCCCACAGTCCCATGTGACAATCAGAAAATGTCTCCCTTGGGTGTTGAAATCATTCTGTATTGAGAGCCACTGCCAAAAGACCACTAAAGGCACAACTTTATATAGTATCCCCTCTCCATGTATTACTAACTTCAGGGCTATTTAGAAGGTGGTCTAAAGACCATTGCTGGACCATTAACCAATGTTACCAGTCCATGATAAGATAAATATTGGAAATTGAAATACTTAGAAACTTTATGGCAATTTAACATTACCATGGTATTTAAAAATTGTATTTTATATGCTGGGCGTGGAGACTCACACCCACCAGCAATCAATACCACATACCACAGTGCCAGGCGTGGTGGCTCACGCCTGTAACCCCAGCACTTGGGAGGCAGAGGCAGGAGGATTGCTGAGTTCAAGGCTTGCCTGGGCTACATAGTGAGCTCAGGGCCAGCCTGAACTACAAAGCGATACCCTGTCTCAAAAAAAAAAAAAATGTATTTTATAAAGATATTGTGGCGAGTTGTGGGAGCACACATCTGTAATCCTAGCACTCAGGAGACTGAGGCAACAGGATCCCTTTAAATTTAGAAATTTGAGGCCACCCTTGGGATATATAGGAGTTCAAGGCCAGCCTAAACTACATGGTAGGACCTTGTTTCAAAAACACCCTTGGGGCCGGAGGGTTAGCTCAGTGGTTCTGGCGCCTGCCTCGCAAGCGCAAGGTCCTGGATTCAATCCCTGGTAACCACATATAATGCTGGGTGTGGAGACTCACGCCCACCAGCC
>PVIC010012276.1:0-39997 GCA_004025085.1 Thryonomys swinderianus | reverse complement strand
GCTCCACAGCAACATCTACAACGTGGCCATGTTCAGGGGGAGTCTGACCACCGGGCTTCTGGTCGACCGTGCGCATAGTCAGATTGACATACATTCTGTTTGTAAAAGAACGTGTCGATTAAGAAGGTGAAGTTTTAACTCTCTTCTCTTATCACTACGTCTTTTTATTAAATTAACATGAAGGATCATTTGGAGTTCCTTAGCAAACCTATATGTCCAAAAGAATAATAGCGGATGAATGAGTGAGTGAAGGAGTGCATGAATGAACGCAGAGGGGATATATCAGCTTCTTTCTGAAACTAGCCTGAAGATCCTGTCCTTAAAATCACTCACCTGTGGGAGGAATTTACAAGTCTTCGTGCTGACCAGTGCTGACGTCGCGTGAAGCTCCTCACCCACTGAATAGATAAATATGGGGAAAGCACCGCCTACCTTGTTTTGAACACATTTGGAAGCAAAAAAGAATGACAAGATTCAAATAAATATGAGCTTGGAAGTACGCATGCGTGCACACACACACACACATATACACACACACACACACACGCTTCAGCTGTTCTGTTCAAGCTAAGCAGAATGACAAAAATAAGCCATCGATCCTTTAGGCACATTTAATTTAGGTTCCTCTGCTTTGAAAACTGCCTTCATTTTTCACATCACATTTAGCAGGCAATCATCTATCACTCAGCCTAATAACACTGGGTACATTTTATAATTAGCCGGAGAATAGATCTGTTTGCCAAGCCCAGAGACTGGCGCTCCCACGGTGTTCAGAACCTGAGCAGCCCGAGCGGCCTCGCCGTGTGGCTCACAGTGTGCATCTTCTGTCGCCTTGACAACCGTCTGGCTGGGGCCTGCTGGCTTAGACAGCGAGGATGCCTTTGCCTGGTACAAGCCCTCCCAAATGATAACAAACACGGGCCAAGCCGGAGTCCACAAATGTCAGGCGCTGCCTAAATGACATCTGCAAGAGGGAGAGTGAAAGAAAAGACAAAGGAAGGAAAAGCAGGATTCTGACTTAAAAAAAATAGCAAACGGGGATGAGGGCCCTCCTGGGGTGCAGGGGCTGATGAGGAGGGGTACAAAACGTGAGACTCACTCAGCCTCCTGGCTTTCTGTCAAAATCCATTCAGTGCATGTGACCAGGGTGTTTCGCAGGGTAAAGGCCAGAATGCCCCAAAAGAAATGAAGATTTCTTATTCTGATGATCACAAACGTATCTTCAGCCAGCTTGGAACTGTTGTTTAGGCTCCTCCCCACCCCTGCCCCCGGGCGGGGAGCCGCGGCCGCTTAGCTGACTCTCTGCAGGGCAGCGGCTTTGACCGGCTCCTGGTAGAGAAGCAGGACTGTGCGTCCACTGCCAGCTCCAAGCGCAGACCGTGCCGTGGGGCGCTGAGGAGCTCCTGACGGCTTCGGAGTCATGATCTGGCTCGGGGGCTCTCTGATGTCTCACTGTAAGAAATTATCTATTATTTATAGCAATGGACAGAACCTGTTGACTTCCAAGTTCACCAACTTTCCTTGAATTTTAATTTACAGTACATGACGCCAACCCCACAAATGCATAATACTTGCTAGAGATTGGATCTTGAGTGCCCCCAAATACCCTCATGTTAAAAGCTGTGGGAGGGCTGGAGGGTTAGCTCAGTGGTTCCGGCGCCTGCCTCGCAAGCGCAAGGTCCTGAGTTCGATCCCCAGAAACCACATACAATGCCGGATGTGGTGGCTCACGCCTGTAATCCCAGCATTCGGGAGGCAGAGAAAGGAGGATTGCTGAGTTCGCGGTGGCTTGCCTGGGCACCATAGTGAGCTCAGGGCCAGCCTGAACTACAAAGCGAGACCCTGTCTCAAAAAGCAAGAAAAAAAAAAAAAAAAGCTGTGGGAAACAGTGGGACCTTCGGAGACGGGGTGCAGGTTCTTTAGGAGTCTGGGAGCATGTCCACAAAGGGGGTAGTGAGATCCCAGACACTTGTGTTCTTCTTGCACGTCCAGGCTGTGAGGTACTGATGGGACTAGTTGGTCTTGGACTAGAATCTCCAAAACTGTGAGGTGGACAAACATTTCTTCTCTATAAACTGACTTCTCTCAAGCATTCGTTACAGTGACGGAACACTGGCTAACAGAACACTTGCCAGCTAAGGTAGCCATTTTACTCCACAGTCTTTGTGAATTGCACCAGAGCCTACTGCTTCTGCCACGCTCATTGGAGAGGTGTGGGAAGCGAGGCCAACCTCTAGTTGGAGTTCTGTGGACATGGACGAGCTTCCAGGCTCATAAAGAGATTCCCTTCTGGGGGTGCACTAACCACACCCTTAGGATCACGTATATAGCAAAATGGGGTTGTCAGTTTTATGGGGCAACTTGCCCTGGCCACATCATCCAGTTATTTGATCAAATGCTAGTCTAAATGTTGCTGTGAAGTTAGTTGTCAGATGAGATTAAGGCTTAAACTAGTGGCCTTTGAGTAAAGCAGCTGAGCTACCACAAAATAGCTGAGCCTTATCCAATCAGTTGAAGGTTTAAAGTCTTAAAAAAAAAAAAGACAAAGGTTGCAACAGGAAGAGGGACTCCTGCTTGTAGATGCCACCAAATTCTAGTGGCAACCTTAAGTCTTCCCTAGGTCTTCAGTCTGCCTTCCAAATTTTGGATTTACCAGAATCTGTAGTTATGAGAGGCAAGTCTCTGTCTTGGTCTCAGTCTTTCTCGCTCTCTCTCTCTCTCACACACACACACACACACACACACACCATTGGTTCTGTTACTCTGGAGACACCAATTTATCTGCCGAACTTACTGCAGCCATACACTCTGATCTGGAGAGAGACAACTGAACCAGATTAGGCTGTTTATCTCTCACCATTTGAATCTTAGGAAGGAGAGCCGAGGAGGAAGAATAGCAGAAACAGCAGAAGGTTCGCGAACTTCCTCAGCGGAGGCGCTAGGACTGTGCTGGTCTTTTCTTCTCTAAACCTGTCAAATTTCAAGTTTTCTTCTTGACCAAACTCTCCCCGTCTCTTCCACCCACAACCAGAAGTCATGGTCTCCCTCTTCTTTTCTCCTCTTTGGCGCTTAAAGGTAGCCAGAATTCTTTCTTTTGTTTGCAATCGAGAAGAGCCCTGCCTCCACAGCCCACCTGCACGAGCCTTCCGTGGAGCCAGACTCTCCTCCCCTCCGAGCTCCTCGGAGAAAGACGGTGTCTGTCATCTCTGTGTCTTCAGCAAGGAGCAGCCCCTGACATGCAGAAGGTCTTCGGCGTATGTTTGACAGGTGCAAGTCTTAGTCTTTGCTGCTGCTGTAATACATCGGCACATCTGGGCCACTGAAAACAAAGCTCAGATATCCCCTGGCTGATCTGCTGGTCGGAAGCCCGGACACAGCAGCGTGCAGCCAGGTCCCTGCCCCGGGTCTCCCGAGCCAAAGCCGAGGCAGCTTCATGGCCATGCTCCTTTCTGCTTCCAAACTCACTTGGGCTTTGGTGGGATTAAGCTCCCTGTGGGTGTGAGACCAAAGTCCTCCAGGGTTTCTGCCCACTGGGCATCATGCTTCACTTTGGAGGCCACTCGCGTTCAGTACCTCGTGGCCTTTCCTCCATCCTTCAAGACCAGCAGCAGCAGCTCAGCTCCTCCTCATGCTGCTGACCTCTCCACCCTCTGCATCTCTCTGCTTCTCCAGGATGGTGCAATCGCAGTGGACCTGCCCGGGTAATCCAAGTTAGTGACCATACTCTAAGGCCTCAGCTGCCTCTGCAAAGTCCATGTGCAGCAGCACCCAGATGCACGTGTGAGCGAAAACTTGGGGCGGAAGTCAGGGACTTGGCAGCTGTGTATCTACCGTGGCCAAAGAAGGAAGCCAGTTGAGACCAGCATTTCCCCAAATGTGCCCAGGCCGGACAAGGAGGGGAGGAAACACCCTCACTCTGCTTCCTCTGACCACGAGCTCAGCTGCTCTGCTCTGTGTGGCTCCCCGGGAGAAGTGGGTGTGCTGAGCTACTCTGGCTGCACTCTTCGGTTTGTACCAAAATACGGAGGTTGTTACCACCCACGGTGAATCCATGTTACCAAGTCAGACTCTGCCAAGGGATATTAAAAGTAAAATACATCACGCATGACCAAGTGAGCTTTATTCCAAAGAGTTACAATTTAAAATGAAAAGCAAATTTACGATAGCATCCAAAGTAAAATACTTAGATAGGTCTAAAAATATGTATAGAATCTGTAGGCTGGTAGCTATAAAATTGTGGTGAAAATGTAATCCAAGAAAATTTAAATAAATGGAGAAATACACCATGTTTAAGAAATAGAAAATGTAATATTAAATAAGACACCGATCCCACTTCATCCCAATTGAATACAATCCCAATCAAATTCCAAGATGCCTTGTTTGGTAGCTATTGGTAACCTGATAATTAATAGATGGATGGATGGATAGATAGACAGACAGACAGACAGACAGACAGACAGACAGACAGATAGATAGATAGATAGAACTAGAATAGACAAAAAATGGAGAAGAATAACAAACTTAGAGGACTCTCACACCTGACTTCAAGACTTACTGTAAACATACAGTAACTATAATAGTACAATGTACAATAGTACAATGAAGCCAGACACACAGATCAGTGAAACACATTTGTGAGCCCAAAAATAGATTCACAGAGAAGCCAGTTGATTTTAAACAAGTATGGGAAAGCAAATCAAAGGATGATCTCCTTAATAGAGAGTGTTGGCATTATGAGGCATCCATAAGAAACAAAAATGGAAAACCTATTGACTGCATCTGGTAATTTTTACAAAAAATAGAGACAAAGTTCATCACAGAATTCATGTAAGTTATACAACTATAAAACTTTGAGAAGAAAAATTAGAAGCAAATATCAGTGAACTTCAGTTCAGCAAGGAGCTTTTAGATACGACACCAAAGCATAATCCGTAAAAATGATAAATTGTAATTTCTCAAAAATAAAAGCTGTTATTCTGAAAAACATACATAAGAAAATAAAATGATAATACATAAACTAGGAGAAAATATTTTCAAATAACATTTCTAACAAAGGATCTGTATCTAGAACACACAAAAAATTCTCATAAATTGAACTAAGAAAATAACCTAATATTTTACATAGTAGAGGCTCTACACAGGCATGCAATCAAAGACAGCAGGTGTACATATAGAAATGGTTGCCACCATCAGGCCTCAGGAATTGTAAATAACACTTCACCCAACCCCATCGCTTGCTTACTAGAGGGTTAAACTCAAATATAAAGGACATAATGCATATAGGGTAACTGGAACTCTTAGACATTTCCTGTTTGTGGGCAAAAAGATAAAACAGTAAGCTGCTTGGTAATATATCTAGCACTTTCTTATAATGTCTAATGCATATACTGTACAACTCAGCAATCCCACTTTTACTTATTTACCCCATAAAAGAAAAACTTATGTTCACATGAAAAAGTGTAAGTGAATTTTCACAGAATTTTATTTGCAATTTCTAAAAGCAAAGAGTAATTCGTGTGCCTGAAGTAATGCATAATTCATACAATAGAATACAACTCTGGAGTAAATAGGAACAGTATTGATTTATGCGAGGTGCATGAATCCTAAATGTGTTTTGTTATAGGAAAGTAGGCTAGCCCCGAAAGCTACACTCGGTATGTTTCTCTTTACACGACCTTCTATAATCCAAGGCTGTCAGGAGTTGGGTGGTATTGGCGACAGTGACCACAGACAGGGATCTCGGGGAGTGAGGAATGAAATTATTCTCCGGGGAGATATGACAGTGAAAAATGATCATTTGTCAAAACCCAGGAAACTGTACATCCCAAGAAGTGAGTCTGCTGTATGTAAATTGAATTTTTAAAATCTCCCGTTGTGCTGGGAATAGATAGTGGCGAGATGACCCAGGAGGAAACACAGCCCGTGAGAAATGTACTGAAATATATTTCTGTGCTGAAATGTATCATGTGCCTACATCGAGGACCACGGGAAAAAGAAAAAGCGGAGCCACTCATCTTTGGACGTGCTCTTTTGACTGGGTAACAAAATACTAAAGTCAGTAAAAACCATTCGCCATCTGTAACTTATGTGGTAAATTCATTTTTTTAATGGAATATATGTCAACAATTCTGAGCCATTGTATGTACGCACTGTGGCAGAATAAATAATAAACATGTTATAGGTAATAAGAGGCAGGCTTCTCACAGGCAGATACATAAGTTACAAAGAAGAAGATGAAGAGGCTGCAGTGGGCCACGGTGCTGAACTGAAACTGGAATTGTCAACCTAGAGTGAGTCCATAAAACATATAAATTGATCAATGAAAGCAGAAATAAGCACAGGTGTGTAGGTGAAGGTGTGAGCGGCACACAAGCTTCCTAGTCCTGCTGAGGGGGCCCCTAAGGCAGTGTGACTCCAGCGGCCACGAGCGTATCCAGTACCCAGATATCGGTTTCTAAATCCTAATGTCCCGTGAAAGAAACCAGGGTTTATGGAGGAGTGACTGGGTCCCAGGCTGGGGAAAGAGTACACAGGATGAGCACGGAGGATTTGGGGTGCTGGGAACCACAGCAGTCCCCAAAGGAAAGGAACACAGTCATGCGATAGGGGGTGGGAGCCAAAGCCCAAAAGGTGGCTGGTGGCCAAAGCTCAGACGGTATGAGCAAGAAAATAAATTAGGGTATCAAGTTGTTGCGTTGTTGCCCAAGGAATAAAATAAACAACTAGACTTGTACCGGTGTAAGTATATAACTGAATAAATAATAAATGAGAAAGAGGGACTGGCACTTCGTCTTAGAGTCATTTTTAATAAAAATGTAAAAAGAACGAGAAAAATAGAAAAGCACCATTAGAATCTCAGAGAAAAAATCCTGAAAAACAGGCTGTCAGTGCTTCAAAAGCCTACCTCAAAATAAATGTGCACTAATGAATAAGGGGATAAGGGGAACTTTTCAGCGAAGAATCCTAGCAGGCATCACTGCAGCCTAATGAACGGTAGGCAGCGGCATCGTAAGACACACAGACCGCGCGTGCCCTAGTCTGACACCAGAGAAGGCTCATTACGGCGGCAGGACCCACGGCCCTAATGCCCCAGCGCCGCGTAATCCCGACAAAACAACCTAGTGAGAAAAAAGCCAAACTGAAGCACATCCTGCGAGGTCACTGGCGGCGGCTCTCCAGAGCGTCAAGGCCACAAACCACAAGGAAAGCCGGGAGAGGGGCCGCCCACCGGCAGAAACAGAGACGATGTGACAGATAGATGCAAGGTGGTTTCCCGGATGTGAGCTGGAGCGAAGTCATCAGAGGAAAATCTGGGGGATCCGAAGGAAGCGCTCAGCTTGGGGAGCGGCACCGCCCCGCACCGGGTTGTTGTCCTGGTTTGTGCTGCCCCCGCGGTAGAGGTCAACGTTAGGAGAAGCTGAGTTGGGGAACTGTGGAAACACTACTACTCTTACAGCTCCTCTGCAAATTTAAAAATGTCTCAAAATGAAAAAGTTATTTTTTTAAAAAAAGGAAATTGGGTTAACTTTCCCTCTATATGTCTTAATATTTGCAGGCGACTAATTTCTGTCTAGAAGCAGCTCTGAACTTCCCCCTGCCAGCCTGCACGTAGCGCCAGTGTGGCAGGCAGGCGCCTCCCCCGCTTCTGAGACTCTGTGGCTCCTGACTCGGTGCCCACAAGCGCCTGCTGATCACTGCACCAAACATGCTGTCCGTCCCCGGCTCCCATTTCCAGTCTTCATGTTTCAAACAAAGGGGCTGTTGATCCAATAGATGTTGCCGCATCTCACGAAGCCAGACAGCTAGTTCAGGTGTCATTTAATTAAAACTTTCAGACCGAATTACAACTCTATAGAGAGGGCTCAAAACCTGATCCAGGGGATCCGTGTCGGGCGCCTAGGGCTTTGGCTTTGGCAGCACAACCCGGGCAGTCAGCCAACAGGACTCTGTGGCTAGGAGTGGGCGCAGCGGGGAGCCGTTCCCCAAGCCCAGCCACGGCTTCGTGTCATCTCATGGGCCCACGAACCCAAGGCAGCGTGCTGTGGGGTCAGGATTTCAGAATCCGGCTGGTCCCACCCCTTTGAGCGGCATCTACTTTGTCGCTGCTTCTGACTAGGTATGGCAGCACCTTTCGGTTCTGTCTGGGGTGGGTTCCTGGGCAAAGGAGGGACTCAAACATCACAAAATGAGGCGGGGAAATTGAAAACTCTCAGTAATTAAGTTCACACATCAGAGATGAAGGAGCCACTATTTGATTTCCTCATTAACATCCAGCTCAGACTTTGTGGCCCATCAGTGGAGCTGGACATTGGCATTTGTGCCGAGACAGAGGGTCCCACTCTCCCTCTCTGGGCCAGCCACTGACGCTGGGCAGGGCTCGAGGCGGGTGCCCTGGCAAAGTGTGTGTGTGTCTGTGACGTCTAAGTGGAAGTGCTTAGGTAGGTGCTGATCTGTGGAGCTCTGCCTGCTTCGTGTAGGCCCGTGGCAGGTGTGCCCTCACACGTCAGAGCTGGGCAGGGCTCTCTGACACCCTCCTTGCTGTCCATAGGTGACTAGGAACATGAAAACAAAATTACATAATGCACCTTGGTTCTTCTGTCTGTCCTGGAACACGTCCGTGGGGCACACAAGCGAAGAGGTCCCAGGGCCATGTCGCGGGGCTCGGGGAAGGCAAGGACATGAGCCTCAGCACTTTGAGACCAGAGCCTCCCCGAGATATGCCTGAGTCTTCTTTCTTCCCCCATGATTTAAAATCAAACTTATTTTCAGAACTCTTCGAGGCCCATCACTTTCCAAGCAGCATTCCAGGAGCGATGTGTGAATCCTGGGAGCAGGACATGCCCACTGCTTCCCGGAGCAGAAGTAACACTGACGGTGTCTCCACTGAGACCTCCCTCAGCTTGACTCTGAACCAGAGACCCTGGGTCCAAACGAATTACCAGCAGTGGTGTGTATTGGGGTGCAGGGATTGGGTCCCACTAGGACAGTGGCCTCAATCTTTCAGACGCCAGGGACTGATTTCGTGGAAGACAGTTTTTCTGTGGGCCCAGGATAAGGGGCGATTTGAGATAACTGGAGCACATTCTATTTATCACACACTTTATTTCTATTACTATTCCACTGTGCACTTTCTGTTGTCATTAGTTAGATTCCTATAAGGAGTGCATAACCCACATTCTGCGCATACACAGTAGTAGGGTTTGCACTCTGTGGGGATCTAGTCTCTAACCTGATGGGAAGCTGAGCTCAGGTGGTGACGGAGGCCGTGAGGAATGGCTCGCTTCCTGCTGTGCCCTCACTCCTAACAACCCACAGACCAGAGGATGAGTGCAAAGGGAAAAGAAAACTAAAAGTTGTTTAAGTGTTAAAGACTTGAAATAATAGCATAGTTACATGGTGCCATAGTTACATCTGACGTCGCCTGTTTGCCCCTTCTCTCCCCTCCTTTCTTATACACACAGCTGTGCACACACAGTCTCTAGTACGTATCATACTTGAAGTCTTGGGCATCTGACAGGAGCAGCGTAAGAAGCCTCTCCAGTCCTTTTGCCTCTCGGATAAAATGGCACATCTTACTGCAAATGCCTGACCAGAAAATCCACAGGAAGCTGGTCTCCTGCGTCTTAGGAGGGCCTCTAAGAACAGGAAAACCCACGTCTGCAGCAACAGTCGGCAGCACAGAGCCAAACACATGGAGCAGAGCAGAGCACTACTCTGGGGCCCCTGACACAGAGGCCTCTGCCCTCGACAGGCGACCTTCCAACACGGAGCAGAGAACATGTGTGGAGACCTATGTGCAGTGTTAGTGAAGACATGGTTAGGATCAAGGAGTTACAACATTAGAGCCCCAGATAAGCTTTTCACACCTCACCGGCACAGAGGGAGGCGTTGCGTGGGACGGAGCATGCTCGGTGGAGGAAGAGAACCATTCTTGGTTTGGTTTTGAGAAATGAACACAATTTCTACTGGTGAGAAGACAACGCTCATTCTGAGAGAGAAAACACCGTAGGGTCTTGGGATTATGGTGAGCATACCTTCTTCATCTCTCCAAATCTCACCCCTGACTGTTCCATCCTTCACGTAGTTCCAGGATTCTCAGACCTCACTGCTTGGCTAAAAAGGAAGGCGCCTCAGCACGGTTCCCTCTGCTTCACTCCCACGCTGCAGGCCGTGGTCCCCTCAGGGGCTACATCTCAGTCCCACAGTCATGCTGCCACAGATAGAAACAGGAATGCCAGTCATTGTCACACACCCTATTTAAAGTGGTAGCACATGGCCCTCATTCTGGGACTACTTTGTTTCAAACTTTAATGTTCTCATGATAATTCCATTTAAATTCAGATGCAAATATTTGAACTTGTAAAGATAGTAAATAAGATAGAAATTTCTGAGTTAAGTTTTCTACCGTTCTTGTTTGAAAAGTTAATGAAATACGACTGCGTTCTGAACACGTGGGGAACACTCAGACCGTTGCTTGTGTTCGTGTCTGGCTGTCTTAATTAGTTTAAAGGCTGAACCAAAACAGTAACATACTCAGATGATGTAACTGTCTATGAAATGACATCATTATACCACAGAGGAAGAACGTCATCCTCAACTTCTATATGGGGGGCAGGAGAAAAAGGACTGGAATGTACCACTTGAGAAGTCAACAAGATGAAATTTCTTAGGAGCGAGAATGAGGAAGCCTGGCAACATTACAGAATTATTTCCATTTTTAAGATTAAAAAGACAGTAGACTTTGAACAGAATTTTTTTCCTTTTTCCATTAAAATTAGGGTTCTCTCAAAAATACCAGAGAGTCCTGAGTTACCAGGCTGTTCAACAGTGAAACCCTAGGAGCATTTCCTGTGAGAATGCTGTTGAACTCTTACAGAGCTCCGGTGCCATCTCTGAGTCTGCCCCTGAACTCGAGCCCCAGATCTTTGCATCCCCTATTCTTCTTTCTACGACTCCTTCTTGATGATCTTATAGGCTTCTTGTCCTCAACTCTGTCTGTACCACCTTCAGGTAAATGTGTCACTGGAACTTGGAAGTACTGGAAGAAGAAAAGGGTGGAGTACTGAAAAGTAACTAATAAAAGCCAACTTCAAATGGAATGCCACATGTAATAGGTTTTAAGTAGCTATCATCTTTGACCTTTCTCCTGTGGAGCCAGGGTTCTTGTGCCCTCCCCTTGAGAGCAGATACTCTGTGATTGCTTGACAAACAGAATATGGTGGAAAGCCAGCTGTGCCAGACTCTATGGCTGGCAGCTTCTGTTTGGCCATCTAAGGTATTAGACTAATTTGTATGGAAGGCTGAAGACTCACGGGAAGGACAGAAGCTGACATACACCCAGTCTCCAATAGTTAAGTAAACTTTCTGGCTCCTTGTGCCAGTTAATCTTCATTGTCAACATGGTTGGATTAAGAGACTCCTAAGGGACAACTGGATCACTGGATGCTATGCTCACCAGTGGATTAATCCATTGATATTTACAGCTGACTGTGTGCATGCTATGAGGAATGGGACCCATGGGAGGTAGATCACCAGCACTGAGTCCCTGGAGGATACCCTTCTCGACAGGGCTCTTCCTTTCCCTTCTCCTTCCTAATAGCCATGAAATGAGCCTTTGCTCTCCCAGACTCTTCTTCCATGATGCTCCTGCCTTGGAGCCAGTCAGCCATGGACTACACCTCCGAAACCATGAGCCAAATAATCCATTTCCTCCTTTAAGTTGTATATGTTAAAAAGCTGATCAAATCTGGCTTCCAGTCCAGCCCACTGCCACCTAAAACCATAAATAACCCTAGTTTGTGCAGCAAGAGACCACTGAGTCTAAAGATTGTGAATATAATAACACAGTTGCTAATTTAAGCCACTGAATTGAAGTTTTGTTAACCCAACAAAAGAGAGTCTGTTCAACAGACAGCACTGGGACTTTCTTATGAACATCTCCATCTAGATCTCCATCTAGATCTAGCTCCTGGTCTTCTTCTTCTCTGAGTGTCTGGCCTTCCATGTAAAAACACAAAGTGAACCATAGTTTCAATTACCTACATTCAGCCTAGTTTGGAGCTAAGTGCCCACTTTGCAATAAATACAAAGCTCCAATGGGAGTCTCTTAACAGCAATGTTTATTAGGCTTATGCTTCTAGAAGCTATGAAAGAGGAGAGCTTCTTTATAATGAGTTCCATGTCAAATTCTCTAGGAGGGATTATTTATCCATGGTCCCAAGGACACATACAATTTAAGTAAAGCCAGTGTGTTTGTTGTACAAATATGCCACTATGGGTTATATTCAGTTGTTCCACTAAAACCTCATGTACTCATAGGTGGGGCCTTTGGTAGGCAATCGGATTATAGGAGTATATAGCTGATTTGTTGTTAGGAGGGAAGTCCTGGGTAGAAGAAGCAGGTGCCTGTGGAATGACCTAGAAGGCTGTATCTCCCTTCTGGGGTCCTCCTTTGATATTTCCCTGCTTCCCTCTACCATGCTGTCCTGCTTCAGAGCCAGCCAAGTATGGACTGCAACAGGAGCCTAAATAAACTTTCCCTTCTTTAAGTTTCAGGTATTGAGCATTTTGTCCCACAATGAGGAAGTAACTAAGATATGTAAGATCAAGATAACTTCCCTGGAGAGATCCAACATGGCTCATCAGTGGAGTTATTTAATCAGAAATACTCAGAAGACTAACAGAGGATGCAGGTGCTCTGAAACCTGGAAAGTAATCATATTCAGACATGGAAAATCAACCTGAAAGAGAATGCACCTTAATCAACCCAAATATCAGGACCACTGAAAAGAGGAATCAGTGCTTCCATGGCTGCTCCACCCTGTACCCTCCAGGAGCAGCCATTTTGGAACAGTTCCCTTGGGGAATGAGCTGGAGCTGCAGAGGCCAAACGCCTGCTAGAGGAGCACCCAGCCTCTTCCTCCTGAGGACTGCTGTGACCCAGCGCCATCCCTGCGGTGCTCACTGCCAGGCAGACAGAGGCTAAGCGTGGCAGCCTCATCTGTCTGCAGGAGCCCGTGGTTCACACCCCCAGAGACACAGTGGACAGAGTGAGACTGAGCAGCACAGTCAGTCCAGGGTGAAATCTTCCTTATGGTTTCCACTAAGACTGGAAAAATCTGAGTTAGCAGGAGATTCTGAACCACTGTCGCATGCGTAGGATAAGAGCCTGTGACCAGGAGAGATTCTGCTGGCTGGAAAGGGGAGCTCGTGAGATGGGCTCACTTTGGAATCTGAGCACAAAAGACAAAACCAGAAAGGCTGGGGCCGAGAGCCTCTGGTAACAAACGGGGCAGAAAATCTCTGACGCGAGAACACAGAGGTGCATGGAGAGCCGAGGAAAGCAGGAGTTCCAGGCCACTGGCAGCAGATAAAGGAAACCTCAGCGTTGTGAGATTTATTTCACATCCTCCTCTTCTCAAATGAACTGTGTGGCTGGATTGGGGGGCAGAGACAAACGGCAGCAGTTAGCCATGCCGTTAAGCACCGCTCCCTTCAAGGAGGCACCAGCCAGCCCTGCTCACAGGCAGGCTGGTGAACAGCCTAGGCCGGCTGGGAAGTTGGTGCAGCTGGCTGCAGCCGACAGGTGTGATTAAAGCAGGAAAGCAGCTGTGTGGACACCCGGGCTCCGTGGCACAGTGGCCACATAGCAGCTGCTTGCTGGGCGTCTGCTCTGGTTACTCCTGGCTGGGTCTGTTTGTTTCATTATTGTTCCTCTCTCTCCCTCTCTCTCTCCCTCTCTCTCTCCCTCTCTCTCCCTCTCTCTCCCTCCCTCCCTCCCTCCCTCCCTCTCTCTCTCTCTCTCTCTCTCTCTCTCTCTCTCTCTCTCTCTCTCATCTCTTTTTACTTATTCTTAAATTCAGAATTAACCAATGTGAAGACAGGGTTTCTAAAAGTAAGGATTAAATGGTGAATCACAATGAATTGTTCAAAGAAGTCTTGAAAATGACAAAAGAACAGGAAAAATCCATCCAACTGCTAGTAGATAATGCTAAGAAAACTAACCTAAGAGTAACTGGAGTTAGAAATTCGAAGACAACACTCGTGGATCTGTTCACAGAAACCACGTTAGCTAACCTCACAAGTACGAATGACGATTTCAACATGTATCAACTAAGTTGGAAAAAGAAGCTTACCAGGATGCATCTTCATCAAAATCCTGGAAGTCCAAAGTAAGGACAATTTTAAAAGCTGTCAAAGAATAACAAAAATGTTACATGTCAAGGTGACCTATCAGAATGATAGTAGACTTCTCAAAACAAAGTTTAAAGGCCAGGAGAACTTGGAAAGAAATGTTTCAAACCTGAAAAGAAAAACATGTCTGACCCATAAGAATATATCTTACAAAACGCTCTTTCAAAACTAATGGAGAAGGCAGGACATTGCACAACACAAAAGATCTTGCAGATACATGAACACTAAGCCAGCACTCCAAAAATACTCAAAATATCCTGACAGACAACAAAGCCAATAAAGCCAAAAATTCAGATGGAATGAATATATCAAGTAAGACAAGTTCTAAAAAATAAAATAAAGGAGTTACAAACAGAAAAAGAGTGCAATGACAGGAATAAATCAATAACTTTCCGAAATAATACCCTCAACTCCCCAGTTCTAAGGCATAGATTGGCAGACTGAATCAAAAAACACAACAGTCTACTACATTCAGTAAACTTATCTAATTCAAAATAAAACTCATAGAGTAAGTAAAAATCAAAGAATACAAAATAACATTCATGACAACCAGAGGTATCAATTTTATTTTCAGACATAATAAACTTCAAACTAAAACTGATCACTAGAAGCAAAGAAGGTCACACATATAGTTAAGTGAATAATCCAACAGGAAGAAATAACAATTGTAAATACATATGCACCAAATACTGGAGCACCTCATTTCAAAAACATTTTAAAATACTGCTGGACAGAAAAGATCAAATAAACACTAACGCAATGTAGTAAGTAACCTCAGTGCCCCATGTTCACAAAGGATTGACCAACTAAACAACAACAAAAAGCAACAAAGAAATCTCAGAGCTGAACCACACTTCTGACTAAAAGGACTCAGTGGATATCCACTGTGCTCTGCTCTACTCCAGTAGAGTGCGGAATCTTCTCAGCGGTACATAGGACTTTCTCTAAAATAGACTACATGCAAGTCCACTAAACCTCCTTAGATAAATACGAAATCAAAACAGAATCAAAACCACCCCATCCATACTATCATATCATTGTGCACTGAAACTGGAAATCAATTATAAGAGAAATAACAGAAAATTTATAAAAGCTTAGAAATTTAATGACACACTCTGGAATATTCAATGGATCACAAAAGAAATGAAGGAAGAAATTAAACAGTTTCTGGAATCCAACAATGTCAGTACCGCACACCAGAACGTAAGGGACAAAATGAGAGATGTCCTCAGATAAAAGTTCGTTGTAATCAATGGTCATATTAGAAAAACTGAGCAAACTCAATAAATATCCCAATGATGAACTTCAAGATACTTAAAAAAACAACAGGGCTGGAGGGTTAGCTCAGTGGTTCCGGCGCCTGCCTTGCAAGAGCAAGGTCCTGAGTTTGATCCCTGATAACCACATATAATGCTGGGCGTGGAGACACGCCCACCAACAATCAACACCGTATACCACAATGCCGGATGTGGTGGCTCTCGCCTGTAATCCCAGCACTCGGGAGGCAGAGACAGGAGGATTGCTGAGTTCGCAGTGGCTTGCCTGGGCACCATAGTGAGCTCAGGGCCAGCCTGAACTACAAAGCAAGACCCTGTCTCAAAAGCAAAAAAAAAAACACAACAGTCCAAACCCAAACCTAGTTTGAGAAATCATAAAGATCAGAGTGAAGTTTTTGTGGAATGGGAAATCTCCCAAGGAAATTTGGTGTGGGAATGTAATGAGGGGAAGGAATAAATATGATTCTGAAAGAGAATAAAAGAGCATGTATATAGGGGGTGGGGAGGTGTGGGTGGGTAAGGATATGGGTAAAAATGAGAATTAACTTGTGTCATATATTGGTACAAATTCCCCAATGTTATGTGTGATTGTAAGATGTATATAAATTACCAATAAAGAATTCAATTAAAAAAAAGATCAGAGTGAAAATTCATAGACTGATAAAAAAAACATATGAAGAGTCAACAAATCAAAGAGCTGGTTCTTTGAAAGAATAAATAGATATGTTAGCCAAATTAACTAAAAGAAGAGAGAAAAGACTGACATTAATGCAATTAGAAATGAAAAAGGCAAAAGCATGATGGACTCTATCATAATTTAGAATATCATTAATAATGACTATAAAATATTATACTCTGACTAATCAGGAAAAACTAAAGAAAGGAGCAGCTTCCCAGACACATTCAATTTGCCAAAACTGAACCAAGAAGACATAAAAATTCTGAGCAATGCAAATATAAGCAATGAAATAGAAAAAATAGTTTATTTTAAAAACCTACCCACTAAGAATAGCCCGGGACCTGATGGATTCATTGCTGAATTCTGTAAGACCTTTAAGGAGGTTGTTACACTAATAGTTTTCAAACTCTAATGAAACTAAAAAGGAAGAAATGCTCCCAAACTTTCTCATGATGTGCTAAACTAAAATCAGAATGGATCACAGGCCTAAATACGAAACAGAAACACTTAACCTGCTGGAAGATAAAGTAGGTAAAACTCTTGAAGTCATAGGCATAGCAGACTTTCTGAACAGAACTCCAATTGCATAATAAGTAAGTTCTCACTGCCTGGAATAATAGTAAATTTAAAAGCTTCTGCATAACAAGGAAAACAACCAACAAAGTCAATAGACAAACCCTACAGAATAAGAAAAAAATTGTCAGCTACTCCTAGGGCAGATTAATATGTACAGCGTATAAAGAATACAAAAAATTAGTACCCTGCCCCAAACCCCAAAAGTTCAGATTACAAACGAACATCTGAAATGAATGGACACTTCTTAAAAGAAGAAATTCAAATGACCAACACATTGGGCCTCTGAAAACGTTTAACATCTCTAGACACTGGAGAAATGAAACTTAAAACAACGTTGAGATTGTATCTTACTTCGTAATGAATAGGAATCAGGGAATCAAATAATCACAAGTGCTGGCAACACTGAGGTGGGGCTGTAATCCCTACATCGCTGGCGGGGATGTAGACTAGCAGCACAATTACAGGAGTCAGTGTGGAGAATCCTCGAAACACTAAAACTAGTGATTCCGTTTGACATACAGCTGACATGCCGTATGGTTTCTCTTGTGTGAGAAATCCTTAGTCTACATAAAGAGCAAACAAAAAGATGGATGGTAGATCTTCTGCAAATGTAAAGAGAGCCAAAAGATGGGGAGAAGGGAGAGGAGATGGGGGAGGGGAGGGGATGTAGGAAGAGTGACCATAAATCACGTACACTGAATGTAATTACCGTGATCACAAACATGAACTAAAAAATGAAAATAGGGGCAGGAGAGCTAGAGTTGGTAGGAGGAAGGAAGGCGGGGAGAAGAATGGAATAAAAAGAATCAACATGCATTAAGCACATGTCAAAAATTTTAAAAATTAAAAAAAAAAAAAACTGAGCCTGGAGAGTTGGGAGAGGTGGCATGTCCCTGGGAGGCTGAGGCAGGAATATGGGGTTTGAGGCTAGCCTAAGCTGTACGTATAAACTGTCTCAGAAAACCACCAACAAGAAAAACTAAAGCGAGCTGAGAGTATAGCTCAGTGATAGAGCGCTTGCCTCGGAGGCATCTGTCCGCGGGTTCAATCCCCACCACAATAAATGGATAAATAGAGAAATTAATTAATTCCCTAGCACCTCCTCCCACAGAGCTGGGCATTGCCCCCCCCCCACCCGTGCTGGAGCGCTATTGACACCGCCAACCAATCATGCCCTCGAAAGGGCCCTAGGATACTTCGGCGCATCCTGTATAGAATGAGTACCGAAGTCCTGTCTCTACCTTTTAAGTTGTACTGCGCCAGTCGGCGTGGTCTGATTATTATCTCTGTGCTGCTCACCCGCCCGCTTGGAAGGGCCGCGGCACGCACACCGGTGTGCAGGCCCGTCCACAGCAGGCTGAGGGGAGGGCCCTCCTTTAGGCCTCCGCTTGGCAGGGTGGGTTTTCAGCCGCTCCCTGGCTGACTCGAGCTCTGCTGGGCATAGACGCGTGAGCACAGGGGTGTCTCAGACACCCCACAGGCATCCGGGCCGCGTTTTGTCCTCTCTATCGAAGTCGAGGGGGCGCAGTGAGAAGAGGGCGTGTGGCAACGTGTGACGCGTAACCGCAGCGGGGCCTGGCCGGGGGACACACCGAGCGACGGGTGTGTCCAAGAAAACCACACAGAACGGGTCAGCCACCACCACGGGCCCGGCCCTCTTGGCCTCCTAGTGATGTTGGTTGGGAGGGAAGGACTTTTATTCCTCTCCGTTTTCCTTGAAAACTTTCGACCTAAAATTGGCTCCTGCAAAAGCGGCCCTGACCAAGAGCCCAGATCGACTGTGAACATTCTCCGGCCCTGTCTTCATTCCTGTCCTTGAGCTGCCTCGGGACTTAATGCCACAACTGAATGAAGGAAAAAAATACAAGAGCAGCCAACTCGGGCCATCTAAATATGTGAACTCCATTTAAACCCGCTCAGCTGCAAATAAGGTGAGAAAAAAAAAATAAGCAAGAAACATATGTCTTGCTTGACAAAAAGGAAAACTATTTTCAAATGCCGCCTGAGGTTTCACATGGCCACACGGGTACTTCCAGAGGCTGGTAAGAGGAGCCGTGTGCCCTCGGTGTCGTGTCCTCAGCGTTAACCGATCCTCACACCCAAACTATTAGAACATAAAAAATTATCTCTGTCCTGAGCATGTACAGACATGTTTCCTTGCTATTATTCTTATTTTTTTTTTTTGAGACAGGGTCTCACTTCGTAGTTCAGGCTGGCCCTGAGCTCACTATGGAGCCCAGGCAAGCTTGAACTCAGCAATCCTCCTGTCTCTGCCTCCCGAGTGCTGGGATGACAGGCCTGAGCCACCACGCCCGGCACTGTGGTATGTGGTATTGATTCCTGGTGGGTGTGAGTCTCCACGCCCAGCATTATATGTGGTTACCGGGGATTGAACTCAGGACCTTGCGCTTGCGAGGCAGGCACCGGAACCACTGAGCTAACCCTCCGGCCCCTTGCTATTATTCTTTAAGCAGTGCCCTATAACAGCTACTTATTCAAGTGCTTGTGCCATATTAAGCATTATAAGAAATACAGCATTTAAAGCACATGGGAAAATAGCACAGGCTCTTCGTAAATATTATGCTTTTTTGTGTAAACGATGAGGCTCTGCTAACTCTGGCACTGCGGGCCCATGTCCCACAGGGGCCTCGGGAACACGGTCCGCTCACAGGTCTCTCCCTGGGGCGTAAGAGAGCAATGCTAAATGCGCTTCATGTTTGTACCTTAAGAGCCACTGCAGGGTACTTTGCTGGCGGAAAGCACCCGAGACTGTGCGCTTGCGCAGAGTGAGACAGGACGCTCAGGCCGCGCTCTCAATGACCCAAGCGGGCACAATACTCTTCACAGGCATCTGCACCCTCTAAACGCATTGTGCAGATGCGGGCACACTAACCCACAGGGCGCGGCCACTCCGGGGTCACCGCGGGCAGAACAAGCAGCCGCAGCGTAAGAGGCAATGGAGCGCAGTGCTCCGGGCTGCGGGCTGTGGAGCAGGCTCGAGGAAATCCGGTCCCGGGCTCCGTCCCCGGCCGTGATGAGTCACGCGCGGCTGGGCCTCTCCGTCCTAGCCTTACGGTGTGTGCTTGGGAAGACGGTACCCGAACTGGGCTACTGGGACAGGGCCAGCCCGCAGTGACTGTGCGGTCAGTCACCCAGCGGGTGGACAGGGCCCGGCTGTTCTTGCGGCCTGTGCGAGGGTTACTGGGCGGAGCCCGGGGGCTCCAGGTTTGTGCTCCGGCCAAGGCTGCATCTTGTGCAGCACGGGCACCTGGGCCCAGTCACTGGGGCCCACAGCCTTCTGCCAACCTGAGGCACAGGCGTGAGGGGCCTGTTCACGCTCCAGCCGGTTGCTGCTGGCCAGGAATTCCCCTGGGGAGCCATGAAAATGTCCTTGCGCCTCGCCTCTGCCTCCCCATTGTTTATCAGGTCCCTCCCGGAAACCTCGCTGCCTTCCCATCCCAGGCCCTCAGCGAGCCGACTGGGGCGCCCCTCCCCCCGCAGGGCTGTGTTTCCCCCTCCCCAGCAGCCGCCCGGGAGGGTGTGCGAGGTCAGCCGGTCTCTGCGGTCCTCCAAAGCGGCCAGGCCACGCTCCTGGGAGGGAGGTCCATTTGCTCCCTGGGCTGCCACTCTGATGAAATACCTGCCTGAGTGTCACACTCTCTACTAAAATGGGCCTCTCTTGACTGATGACTGTGGAGGCGCAAGGTCAAAGGGCCACGTCTGGGGCCGGAGGGTTAGCTCAGTGGTTCCGGCGCCTGCCTCGCAAGCGCAAGGTACTGAGTTTGATCCCAGTAACCACATACAAGCTTTGTGTGGTGACTCACGCCCACCAGCAATCAACACCGCATACCACAATGCCGGGCGTGGTGGCTCACGCCTGTCATCCCAGCACTCGGGAGGCAGAGGCGGGAGGATTGCTGAGTCCGCGGCGGCTTGCCTGGGCACCATAGTGAGCTCAGGGCCAGCCTGAACTACAAAGTGAGACCCTGTCTCAAAAGCAAAAAACAACAACAACAACAACAAACAAAGGGCCACGTCTGGAGATTGTCGCCTTCCTGAGAGATTCTCGAAGCACCCTAGAGTACTTGAGGCGGAGGGCTCCTCCCTCTAACCTGAATCCCCTCCTAAAGGCCCCTGTCAAACTCTACAGTTGGGCTCTCATTTTGACTTAACCTCACAGTGAAGATTTAAGATTTAGCACAGAGTCCTTTGGGGTCCTATTCAGGCAGCACCCAAACAGTAGCAGAACGATGGCTATGTGAATTTTTATGTAGCCATAAATTTTATGTACACATTATTGTATTAATATCCTGTGTGCACTGTAAAATATAGCAATTTCTAAAAAGTGCAGTGAAAGGTACTAGCATAAAACTTCTAGCATTTTCCTGGTGGACTCCTAAAGATCGGACACAGTACTGAGTGTTCCAGAGAGAGGAGTTAAAACATCCCAGAGAAAGAAAAAAGCTCTGAGATCTGAGACACGTTCGTGAACAGGGTCCCGTCAGCTCTGTGAGGAGCATTTCCGGTCACAAAAACCCTGGCGAGACAGCAGTAAGACACCTCCGACGGCCTCCTCCCGGACACCCGGTCGCTGCTCCAGCTCTTGAGCAGAGAGCGATAAGAGAACGGGAGGAGGCCCGGGCTTGGGGCCCAAGAGCTGGGCAGTCACTGGGATCTGAGGAAGCATCCGTGCGTCCTCCTCTCCCAGTGCATCGCCCCGCTCAGCATTCTAGACTTCCTCCCTACCGATGTCGTAAGCATATTTAGAACAATCACTAAAATGCCATTTGGATCAAAGTGATGTCAAGTCTTTCTATATCAGGGTTTTTAAACTATGACTCCCAAGTTCTTCCGAAGGCAGGCCAGCTGTGGAAAGGCCAGGCTGGTGCGCAGCCATGAACTTCCCTCTCCCCCATCCTCCCACTGACGGGTCCACGGACCTGTCGGAAGCCTCACTCGCCCTGCCTTGGCTCTCACTCCATGGGGGCTGAGGGTGGCTGCTCTGTCGGTGCCCCAGGCTGCGCCTCCTGATCCGCTGCGTCTGCAGCCTGTGCCCCTGCTGTCCTGCAGCAAGGATCCAGCCAGCTGAGATCAAAAGTATGTGGAAGAGGGTTGGCTCAGTGGTTCCAGTGCCTGCCTCGCAAGCGCATGGTCCTGAGTTCGATCCCTAGTAACCACATACAATGCTGGGCGTGGTGACTTACACCCACCAGCGATCAATACCACAAACCACAGTGTTGGGTGTGGTGGCTCATGCCTGTCATCCCAGCACTCGGGAGGCAGAGGCAGGAGGATTGCTCAGTTCGAGACTTGCCTGGGCTACATAGTGAGCTCAGAGCCAGCCTGAACTACACAGTGAGACCCTGTCTCAAAAAAAAAGTATGTGGAAGAAAACTTCCTTCTGCGCAGAACATGTGCATAGTTTTTGTCTGTTCCATAGTCCCTTTACTTGTCTCGGGGATTATAATCTAGAGAAGATTTAAACTTCAGGGGAGATGCCGGGAGTTTCCACACAAGCACTGCCGTCCTCCTTAAGGAGCTTGAGCACCCACGGACGTGGGGTCCTCGGGAGTCTTGGAAACAACACCTCATGGACACGGAAGGATGGTCCCCCTCTTTCTCTCTCCAGCTAGGTCACTTTGTTTCCCCACTGGATCATTCACAGTGCTGCATAAACTTGATCGTCTCCGAAAGACGCCTTGAATGTGGCTCCTTCCTCACGCTAGCTCTGTCCTTCAGTCTCCTGTCTCGTGGACTCCTCACATGTCCACTCAGTCCCATAGCTGTCTTCTTTCTGGTCCACCATTCCAGCCTGCCCTGAACCCTAGACTTATACAATCGATTCCCTCCTTGCACTTCCACTGACATATCTTACAGGCTTTTCAAGTTTCATTTGGTAACACCTCCATCATTTGTTCCTCCTGAGTTTTCTGCTTCTCAATAGATGGTATTGTTGCTTACTGTTGACCTAAGAGTCTCCCTTGTGGTCCTCCTATAACCCACATTAATCAGTCCCCAAGCCTCACATGTCTTTTTTTTTTTTTTTTTTTTTGGCTTTTGAGACAGGGTCTCGCTTTGTAGTTCAGGCTGGCCCTCAGCTCACTCTGGTGCCCAGGCAAACCACCGCGAACTCAGCAGTCCTCCTGCCTCTGCCTCCCGAGTGCTGGGATGACAGGCGTGAGCCACCACGCCCGGCATTGTGGTATGTGGTGTTGATTGCTGGTGGGCGTGAGTCTCCACGCCCAGCACTGTATGTGGTCACCAGAATCGAACTCAGGACCTTGCGCTTGCGAGGCAGGCGCCGGAACCACTGAGCTAGCCCTCCGGCCCCTCACATGTCTATTTTGTTTCTGCAGCAAGCTTGCAGCACAAATTCTCTCTCAGCCTGACTCGGCGAAGTCAGGCATTGGCAGAGCCGTGCTCCCCTCCGTAGGCTGTTCGGGAGACACCAACTCCTTGGCCATCAGCACTGGAACTATCTTCCTGGAGGCCGTAAGCCTGAGATCCCACGTCCTGGCTGCTCCATTACTCCGCCGGGCATGGTGGCTCACGCCTGTCATCCCAGCACTCGGGAGGCAGAGACAGGAGGATTGCTGAGTTCGAGGCTTACCTGGGCTACACAGTGAGCTCAGAGCCAGCCTGAACTACAAAGTGAGACCCTGTCTCAAAAAAAAAAAAAAAAAAAAAAAAAAAAACCATTACTCCTTCCTGCACTTCCCGTCTGATGCACATCTCAACCCTCCTTGTTTTTTCTCAGCCACACCCCAACCACCCTTATGGGCTTAGCCCGGTGGTCTGCCTCCACCCCAATCCTGCCAGCCGCAGCTAACACACACACACACACACACACACACACACACACACACTCCTAGTGGAGAAACTTCTCCCATCTGCAGCTCACCCTGTCATCTGGTCGGCCGGTTACCATACCATCTCTGTTGTCCAACGACCTCAGGAGGGTGAGCAGGGACATGGAATCACAACTCCCAGACTCCGTGTCAGTTGAGAAGCTTCCTCTTTATTGTTAAGTTACAGGCATTTATATAGTGTGGCTTGGGATGTGATTGGACAAGAGGGCGGGAGCAGTGCTCGCAGCGGGGTGTGATTGGGCACAAGGGTGGAAGTAACATTTAGCAATGTATGATTGGTCTCTATCATCTGTGTCACCTGCGTCATCTGCTTTATCCGCATTGCTGTGGCTTTTTAAAGGGTCACTGTATCTGTTCATCCGCCAGGAGAGAGAGAGAGAGAAGAAGTGGAAACACCTGGAGAAAGGTTTGGCCACATTACCACCTTCAACACTTTCTCTTTGTTGTTGGAATTAAAATGCCAATCCAAACAGGCCCTGCCTGACACAGGTCCTCCCTCTAATCTTCATTCCCCACCCCTCTATCTCCTGTTCTACATGACTGTCCTTCCTGCTCTTGGAAGGTTCTAGACCTTTCTCCAGCTCTTCAAATGCAAAGGCTAGATCACCCCCTCCAGACAGCAGGCACTTGTGGTCCCTCGGGTTTTCCTTTCCTGGCCATGGCAGCTCAGTCAGACCTGTAATCTCACCTTACCTTCTTCCCGATCCCTACCCATGACTCCACCTATCCTTACATAGCAATGCTTATAATTTATATTTATGTGATCATTTAAGCTTGCAGCTCACTTGCTTCTTGTCTTTCTCTCCAAAGTGAGCAAAACTTCAGTTGAAAAATAAGGGGTAACCACATCATCTAGAGTGTTGACCGGGTTCTCCACTGAGTGCTGTGGTGCCCACCACCCAGCAGGCACCGCACAGCTGTCTGACCAATGAGGTATGCCGCTCACCGAGACCTGCACATGAGTGACATCTATATATTCAGTAGAAGAGGAAAATTCTCCCCAGGGAATTCACAAATGCAACATCTCATTAAAACAGCAAGAGCAAGAGGGAAAATAAGTCTGCTAATAACCATGAATATTCCCCAGAGTCTAGAAAGCAGGAAAACAAATCAAATGACCTTCAGAAGAAAACACCGCTTCTGCTTTACACTTCAAATCACCTGCACGCTGTGTTTCGAGGAAAGCAGAGACGAAGTGGCAAACAAATAACAGTCTATGGCTTCGAGCTGCCATTGCGCCCGCTGCTGAAGATCTCTAAAGGCCCTTTTGAGAGAGATGGAAATTCTCCTCACTGTCCAAGTCTCAGAGAAATCCGGAACCAGCCTGCGTCCCGTTTCTCACTCCTGTCACTTCCTCTCCCCGTCTCTCTCCCCCAGGCCATCATCATTTTGTGGCAGTCACTGGCGCCACGGCACCTCCCGTGGTCCCGAGGACCCCAGTTGCTCCTCTTCCTCCCCTGGGACAGAGAACTTTCGGAAACAAAACTCTGACCATTTCACTGTTTGACTAGAGCAAGATTGAAGAAAACCTAGCGGGTCAATTCCAACTGGCTGGGGGTGGCTTCAGGGTCAGCGGAGGTCTGACCCAGCTGTGATGCTTGCCCGCTCTCCTGAGACCCAACCATCGGGCAGCACTGAGCTGCTCATATTTACCGAGTCCCTCTGACTATTGTTCTGTGGCAGCATCTCCTTTGATTGCCATCTCTACCTGGAGTTATTAGTACACATGCACTCATGAGTGTGCACACACACACACACACACACACACACACACTTCCTCTAAAACTCTTCCTAGACACTTCTTCATCTCCCTCCCTCTTTTGCACTGAGCACCCCCTCCTTTAGGATCATTGATTTGTCAAGTGACTATAATTTATTGCTCTTATTTATATACCTGCCTCTTTTTTAGGCTCTATCCTTTAATGGCAGATAGCCACATGGCACGTTGTATGTCTAGCAAACAGCACAGTGCTACAACAGAGCTGGCACAATAAATACTTGTTTGTTAAGTAATCAAATAAACATTTACTTTGCTGCAAATACCTAAACAAGTCTTGGCTCAGTCTACTTTTGAGTCTGTAACATCAACCACTCTGGTTTCAAATCGAATTTACCACAATTATTTTTTGTATCATGTGATGGTTTACCATTCACTGGGGCTTATGGAAATTTAAAAATAAACTAAGACATCATCATCCCTTCTCCATGGAAATAAAAAGCCATGATAAAATATCTAGGTAGACCAATTTTCTTCTTAAATCACATTTTCCTTCAATTAAGTAGCCTAGTAAAAGCCAGTATCATAGATCTTTTAGAATTCCATGACTACAAGGTAATTCATAGTTTCCTATTCATTAATGCAAATTGTTTTTAGTTTATAATTTATATATAAATTATGACTACTCACCAAAAGCATCCAGTGCTTGTAAATACTAATCCTGTGCATAAGCATGAAGAAGACTCTGATTATTTATTCAAATATTCTTTTATGAAGAAAGGTTGGTTCATAATATCTAGTATTATTCCATCAAATTATAACTGACAACTCAAATGTGTAAAAACTATAAAGTTCATTTTAAAGTCTCTTACCCAATAATAAGCATAAACTATGAACATATTATCCTATAAAGGGGCACCGATAAGCTGGTGGACATTATCCATTAAATGGTACAGTAGGTACATGGATTAATCAGTGTTCTTGGATCCCAAGCACAAGGCCCCAACTCTGAACTATAGACAGGGCAGATTCATTGGGAAGATAACAGGAGCTTCCAGTAACAGTGGAAGAGACTGGAGCTTTGGTTTGAAGATAGGTGGGAGGAAGGGCAGCTCCAGCAGAGAAAAATGCAGGGCTAGCAGTGATGTCCAGCAGCAGGAAGGGGAGGTCAGAGAGCCTCCACCAGAAAAGAATTATCTCAACTCTTTTTGTTTCCTTCCCTGTGTTTTAAGATATGTCTCCAGATCTAATTGGCTCGGGTGGTCCCACACTCGCTTCTTATTTAGAATGGAGCAAGGCAATGTATTCGGTTCCATCTTGGTCAACTCAGCCGGTCACAACAGAATACCATAGACTGGGTGGCGTAGACAAGAGATGCTCATTTTCTTATGGTTCTGGAGGGTGGGAGACCCAGATCAAAGGGCCTTCATGGTTGATTCTGGCGAGAGCCCTCTTCCTGGTTGCAGCTGGGCATCTTCTTGCTGTAGCCCTGTGTGGCAGAGGAAGAGTTCCACCCTCTGTTCCTCTTTCATGGGCATCCACACAAGCATGGCCTCACCCAACCCTAATTACTCCCCAGCTCATCTCCAAAGGCTATCACGCTGGAGGGCCAGGCTAATCCAAAACACTCAGTCTACACCCCGTCTCCCCCCGGATCATAAGGAGCTACTCTCACACAGGCTGTGGGCTGCCTACGGACCACAGACCGCCAGTGACATTAGTGAGTGGGTCACCTGAAGCCCGCAGCCCCGGTGTAGAGATAAAAGACTACAAAACGGTGACATATGCAGTCAAATTAAGCAGAGGGACTAGGTGAGATGGAAATAACTTTAAGTAAAACAAAACCATATTTATATGAAATGCAAGATGTTGGGTAAATATTATTGTTTCTCTTTTCCAGCAAATTCTTGAGGTTTTTGTTTAATAATTTCCCTAACAGAAAAGGAATGAGCATGCGCCAAAATTTAAGAAAAATAAATGAAAAGTGAAAGTGAACAATGAGAAAATTTTACACTGAAAGTTAATGAATGTGTAATCTACTAGAAAGCCAAGAATATGGTTCTTTTTAGCAGCAGAAAGCCAGGGCTCTGAACGAGCACAGAGCTGGATGGGAAATGCAGCTGATGAGGCCAAACACTTGTTTCAGTCCATGTTCTTCCAAGATTTTGCAGCTGCGAACACACAACAAGCACTGAAGCTAATTGGTTCAATAATACCCACGCCTCGGTTCACAAACACTGCTATTGACAGACAATTCGGGTTTTGACCAGAATCATGGAACAAATTAAGTTCATGAACTGAGGTACCACTGTACAGTTTTACAAAGTCCTCTTCCTTGAAGCACCAAATGATTTCTTCTAGAGAATTCCACCAGCATAGTAACAAGCCTGTGCAGAACAGGAGTGAGAGACTGGGGTCGGCCCAGCACCAGGTCATGTATAGAAGACACAGGAGAACCCAGCCAGACAAGACCCCTTGTCATCATGGAACAGACTTTCTATGGGGGGGGACATATAATCAATAGGACTCATGGGTAAGTACAAAGTGTTTTTGAAAGACACCAACAGAAGGGGTTGGAGACTCCAGCATTTTGCAGAGGGAGTAAGCCAAGACTTGCAAAGGATAGTAACATTCCTGTGGAGAGCTGGCCGTTGTTATTTTTATAAGAACAGAAAAAGACCCAGGCAACCATCTCCCACAAGACTATGGGCATTAGCCTGGGCGTTCCTTGGGAAACAGCCCGGAGAGATGCCTGAAAAAGTCCACATATGTCACCTCCAGTCACCTCTTCCATGCTATTCTGCAGGTCTTGGCTCTTGACTGGCTTCCCTGTGTGAAGAGAAGCTGCTCTGTCCGTCTGTGCAGCGCTCACACGCCCAGCTCAGTGGGTCTCAGCTCATGGGCTCTGGCTCAGAGGGCCAGTGAGAGGCTGCGCCAGCATCTGTGTAGTGACCTTGAGCTGCCTGGATGGGGCTTCAGGCACCAGTGCACTGGCTGCAGGCGAAGCAGCCCTGTGTTCTTCCTGTGCCTCCTCTCCCGGAACTCAGCCATTTTGCCCATTAGAAAGGCTTTCTGGCCCAGCAGTTTTGCCTCCTCAGTGATCTCCATCCTCCTACTCTCGGCTCTCCCAAGTGATGTCTACAAATTGCTGCTGTCTTTCACCTGTAGAGCTCCCCGAAGGCTACTGTTCACAAGTAAACTAAATAACAAAATGACGATCCCTGGGAAACAAGCCATCCAGCTATATAGCTCCCGGAGTTATTCAAGTAGCAGAGCTCTGTCCTCTAAAGTGCAGTCCTGAGTGCCCCTAGTGCTCCTGGCACTTAGACTCTCCCAGGAATGTACTGCTGCCAGTGCCAGGTGAATAGGACCTGCGGTGCCAGGTCCTTGTCCCAGGGAGGACCAGGCAGCAAATGCACAAGGTCAAGAAGGTTCACTGGCACCGACACTGTGCCCGGTGAGTGGGAGAAAGTCTCCACCACAAGGGAAGGGCGCTCTCATTTAGCTACTACTGGTAAAGTCAGGCAGACAGGAAGCCATGATGGGAAAATTAAGAAGAAAAAAAAGGAGAAAAAGAAGATAAACTAAATGCTGAAAATAAGCAAGCAACCTGGTGACCATGCCATTGGCAATCTGACCCAGCAATGAAACTGTCACCTAGAGACCAATGGAGAGAGGTCACAGGAAAAGGACTTCTGCAGTGCGTAAAGTGACTCCTGTGTCTTGGTGAGCGGCTGCTGGGGATGGGGCCTCTCCTCCCAACGTAGGCTGAAGTCCTGACTTCCAATACCTATGCATGTGGCCATGTTTGGAAATACAGTCTCGGTAGATGTCGTCCAGATGAGGTCAGACTATCTCAGAGGGAGTCCTAAGTCATAAGGAGAAGGAGATTTGGAGACACACCGGTGGAAGGGGCGGAGGGCCATGTGACAATGGAGAGCATGGAATGACAGTGCCAGGACAAGGAACACCAGACCCCCTGTTGAAGAGAAGAAAGGCTCCTCCCCTGGAGCATTCAGAAAAAGCACGTCCTCAGACAACTTGATGTTGGATTTCTGGCCTCCAGAACTATGAGAATGGATTTCTATTTGGTTAAATTACCCATGTGTCGTGTTTGCTTTTTTATAGCAGCCTTGAGGACTCAACAGACGTACCAACTGATACCCAAGTGAAGTTGTCTCCGTGAGAGCTGGTGTGACAGACCTAATGCAAAATGCACCAGTAGAGAAGGATTTACAAGATTGGCTTTCAGGGACCGCACACGGAGTCGGACGGGAAGAGACACAGAGGCCCACCGGGGGCCCTGAAGCCACTGTCGGTGTCTCATTCGAGTCTGTACCTGGAGGCCGAAGAGCCTGTGATGGAAGCCAAGAGCTGACACCCAAGGTGAAGGTGAAGAGGAGGGCTGACGCTCCCCGGAGGCACACAGCAGCGAGCCTTCCTCCTTCACTTCCCCTTTATATTAGTCTGGCAACAGTCCTCTCTAGAATGGGCCTCCCAGCCCAGAAATACACTGAGCCAATTTAGTTAGGCATCTCTTACTCACACTGACACAGTCAATTAACTATCACAGCTGGACAGCAACTGAGCTCACCTGCCAGGTGCAGAACTGACACTGAATGCTTTATTTTCATCCCATCCTACCTTAACTTCCTGCCTCTGTTACAGTCAACCTGTAAATTGTCTCAAAACGTGTACTAAAGGAGATACTGTGCCAAGGAGGAATTCTGTAGGAAATTTAATATCAAAATGCAACTTAATATTAAACAGATCGGGAGTCCACATCTCAGGGAAGCTTGAAGCAAACTTGGAAGAGATTATACCTCGGCCACATCTGCCAAAATGTCACTCCCCTTCGAACAAAGTGTATCTCCTGCAGTGCTATTGATATTTGGATGGGGTCAGGCTCTGTGGAGACCGTCTTGGGCGCTGCTGGAGACTGGCTGGCAGCCAGGCGTGATAATCAGACACATCTCCAGCACTGATCAGCGTCCCCGGCAGAGAAGGACAAAACTAAACCCAGTGATTCTGTTCACTGTCCTCGCACACATTACTTTAGCGCCAAGAAAATGTTCTCCTACAGCTTCTGGAAAGAAGGAGACTTTCTAGAGTATGGAAGAGCAGCTGCAGATCTGAGGACCAGATAGGGATGGATCCATAAATCAAAGGAATCTGAGCTGGCTGGAAAGTGAGGTTTGGGGAAGGTAAGAGGAACATTTAATGAAAGAAGGTTCCGGGCCTGACACTAGCCGTGAGCACAAAAGCCACGTGACCTTGTGTGACCTTGACCGAGTGGCTCGACTTGCCCGTTTCAATTAGATGAGAAGACAAATAATCCAAAACTAACAGTAAGAGATTTCCAAGAAACCAAATGCCATGAATGTATGTGCCAGGATCTGTGCCTCAGACCTTTTACACATCAGTAGAACAGAGCTACATTAAAACACATCAAAACTTTTGGTGTGTATAGCAACTAGGATAAGACGTCAAGAAACATAAGGTTAAACTGTGGTTGATATCATTTGTTCTAAAGGGAAGCACACTTCCAGCGAAAACAAAATAAAATCAAAGTGGGATTTGGATTCTAATGTTCTGGAGAATAAGTTTATTCTTCAACTGTCTGGTTAATTTCATTATCTGGGTATTCTAGGTATGAGGTTTTTCCTAGATGGTTTAAGGCATTAACCGTGATCTCTGGTGAGTATTACACTTTCCCCAGCGTATGAGCCGTGGGCTCATGGGAGCCTCTGGGTAACGTCTACATGAACTAGCCCCAGGCTTTTCCAAAGCACCATCCCCCAACTGCCATCAGCCTGCCTTGGCTGGGTCTCTGTGACCCTTGTCCCCAAGCCTACCTTTAGGATGCGTGGTTCCCTCTGCGTCTTGAGGCAGGACCGCAGTGACTCAGGGCAGACGCTTCCTCGCTGGAGGTCTGCACACTGAGGCCCCGGAGCCTGGGGTCTGAGTGACAGAGCGGGACCCGAGGCAGGCTGGCAGGTGTTTCCGAGGGACAAAGCTGTCGCCTGAGTGGCAGTGCTGAGCCTTATACAGTGAGACAGAAATGAGGTCTATGGAGGGGGGGTTGGAACCCAGTGTTGAGAGGAGGGTGCTGCTTAGTTCTCAGGGAGGCTGTGCTGATGTGACGGGCTGTGCCGTGCTTCTCCCCCGAAGCATCATCTGTCAAATCCCTTATCCTCAAGACCTACTTGGACCTAGAGTGGTTACTTCAGATACAGAATGTTCCCCAAAAGGCACATGTGCTCATGTGTTGGACTTTTTTTTTTTTTTTTTTTTTTGCTTTTGAGACAGGGTCTCGCTTTGTAGTTCAGGCTGGCCCTGAGCTCACTATGGTGCCCAGGCAAGCCGCCGCGAACTCAGCAATCCTCCTGTCTCTGCCTCCCGAGTGCTGGGATGACAGGCCTGAGCCACCACGTCCGGCTTTGTGGTATGCGGTGTTGATTGCTGGTGGGCGTGTCTCCACGCCCAGCATTCTATGTGGTTACCTGGGATCGAACTCAGGACCTTGCGCGTGCGAGGCAGGCACCGGAACCACCGAGCTAACCTCCGGCCTGATGTGTTGGACTTTTAGAAGGTGACCAGATCGTGGTGGGCAGTATACTCACTAGTGGGCGAAGAGTGGAACATGCTATTAGGAGCTGGGGTTTGGCTGGAAGAAGCAGGTCACTGAACTTTGACTCGGGAGAATGTATCTCCTTCCCTGGTCTCTCCCTTCTCTCTCTGCTTCCCGGTGTCATCACCAGAGCAGCTCTTCTCTGCAGGACACTTCCGCCACGCCCTTCTCCCTTGGAGCCAGCTAACTATGGGCTGAATTCTTTAAAACCTATGAGCCAAAACTAGCCTCTCTTCCTTTAAGTTGTAGGTGCCAATTTTTGTACTCCAGTAACAAGAAAGTAACTAAGACAAGGGTAATAGCAGATGTAGGTAGCTGTATTGGAGAAGGCTGGCCTCTAACCCTAAAAGGCTGGTGTCCTTAAATATAAAAGTAGAAATGTGGAGGACCGGAGATTTAGCTCAGTGGTTCCAGCGCCTGCCTCGCAAGCGCAAGGTCCTGAGTTCGATCCAGGTAACCACATACAATGCTGGGCGTGGTGACACGCCCACCAGCAATCAATACCACACACCACAGTGAAGGAGGTGGTGGCTCACACTTGTAATCCCAGCACTCAGGAGGCAGAGGCAGGAGGATTGCTGAGTTCAAGGCTTGCCTGGGCTACATAGTGAGCTCAGGGCCAGCCTGAACCATAAAGCGAGACCCTGTCTCAAAAAAAAAAAAAAGTAGAAATGTGGATACAGACCCACATACCAGAATGAGAACTAAACAATATGGAAACTGTGACTAGAACCAAACTGAACTCTTAGAGGTGGGGGAGAATTTTTCCCATGGTTAATCTTGATGATCAACTTGATTGGCTTGAGAAATGCCTAGAAAGTCAGTAAGCAACACTTCTAGGTGTTTTCAGAGGTGACTGACATGTGAGACAGCCAATGAGAGCTGCCCTGAATGGGGTGGCCAATAAAGGTAGAGACCCCGACAGAGAAACACAGAAGAAGGAGGAAATCAGTGAGCAGGTAAGTGCTTTTTCTACTTCCTGGTTGCCTTTAAGTGAGCAGGTTTTCTGCCATGATGTTTCCGTTTCATGACAGGCACTGGATCCCTCTGACCAAGGGCTGGACTCACTAAAACACGGAACCAAAATAAATATTTTCTCCTGTATGTTAATCTCAAGTGTTTCAACACAGTGATGAAAAGCTGAATAACCCAGGCCTGGAGAATTTTTCCCTCACAGCCTCAAAAATGATTCAGCCCTACCAATATCCTGATGTGAGTCATTCTGCCTTTAGATCTATGAGATAATGAATACCCTATTTCATTTACTTTGTTAAATGCTTTGAGAAACTGACCCTTGGAGCAGGATACTCCAGCATGAGGATCACCACTAAAAACCCTTCAGTGCAGATAACACAGACCATTGTACTCTTTGTCCCTGCAGGAACATCACCAAGAACAATGTTTATCTAATTCCCAAAGAAAACCTTATCACTGTTAAGAATTTTAATGTTTTCATTTAAAAAAACCAAACTTTTGTGCTGGGCGTGGTGGCTCATGCCTATAATCCCAGCACTCAGGAGGCAGAGACAGGAGGATCGCTGAGTTCGAGGCTTGCATGGGCTACATAGTGAGCTCAGAGCTAGCCTGAACTACAAAGCGAGACCCTATCTCAAAAGAAAAAAAAAACAACCAAACTTTTGATCACAGTGTACATAATAGTTTAAAGAATATGGCAATATAATTATGTGCATGTTTAACTGAGAGATTTTTTGAAAAGAGTTCAATTGTACAGCAAGAAATGAGTTGTCCTGCTTTCACCTTTCAAATCTACTTAAAAGATCATATTGTAACTACACGTTTTTTCCTATCTCTTTTAGGCCAAACCAATAAATCTTGACCTGGAATGACCCAGCTATCTGTAAGATAGGGATCTGCCTCTGCTCAGACTTCTGCTGTCTGATAGATTAATAGCATGTGTCAGAATGGCACATCAGACAAGGTAAAAGCCTGGCAAAGAAATTGGAAGAAATTCAGACGGACTGAATTAAAGTACATTTTCCTCACTGAAGCCTCTCGCCATGACAAAGTACATAATTTAAAAACTTATACTCTAAAGAACTAAATTCGTGTTTCAAATGATGGCATAAAAACAAGGCTCAAGAGTATATATATTTTCAGCTCATAAAGTGAAGCCAATAATCATCATCTTTGGCTGCTCTTATTCAGGCCTTGAAACATACATTTGGGTGGCAAAATGTCATTTTCTCTGAGATGCTAATTATATGACGGTCCCAAGGCCAAGCCCCTAAATAGCCATTTGGTAAGGGACTCGGAGACGCACCACGTCGCATGAAGAAACCCAAGCTTGTGGGAAGACACGCGCCACAGCCTCCCAGCTCTGATCTGTGCTGTTGATCTGCCACACACTCTAATTTCCCCTTAGTCAGAGCTTACATTATCGATGGTATCCAATTAGCTTCATTTGTCCTGGATTTATTTATAATCTCTCTGATGACAGTGGGGAGGGCAAGTCATCCTCGCAGCAACAACATAATTACATCCATTCATAGGTTTGGGGTATTGTAACTGTCTGGCTTTATATGGCATGAAGAGAATGAGGAATTAAAAAGACTGAAATGTGTTTCTTAAAAGGTGGATGGAGCCACAGAGCTACATGCCCACAAATTGGTCTATCTTTTGCTCTTAATACGGGTCCAAGAATTTTCAGGAGAGCTGTTTTCCCTCAAATATAAATATCTTTGTACTATCTCTATTTCGATTTACAGGGACTTGGAATCTTTCATTAACTTTAGACACCTCTAAGTATTGCACTTTACGACTGGGAGCTCCCAGCCTGGTGAGAAGCCACAAACGAATCCCACAGAACGCACCACGAGCCACAGCATCGGAATACAGATGGCCGATGGGTGCGCAGACCCGAGATGCCCCTGATCAAAGAGGGAGGGGCGTGGGCTCCACCAGACCTCCTCCCTCTTTGGCTTGCGCTTCTGATCACGTATCAGAGCTGATGAGGGAGATGTGCGTGGGTCTCACCCCTCATGAGAAGGAAGCTCCATTAGCGAAGATCCTTTCATCTGTCTTCCTCACAGATGCAAAAGCAAGTTTCAGAAGAGAAAATCCAGGAAAAAGGCAACTCACACAGAGGATTTTGCCTCCGCTGAAACACAAGTGCCAGGAAAGAAGAGTTGTTTTCAGTTGTGTCCGTGCTTGGCAATTTTAGGCATTCAATAATCCCTGTAAGGGAAAGGAAAGAAGAGAGAAAGGGAGAGAAGAGAAGGGAGGAAAAAAGGGAGAGGGGAAAGAGAAGAGAAGGGAAGGAGAGAGGAAGATGAAACTAAATGAATAGGGCTGGAGATTTAGCTCAGTGGTTCTGGTGTCTGCCGCGCAAGCTTTAGGTCCTCAGTTCAATCCGCCGGTAACCACACATAATCCTGGGCACAGTGACTCACACCCACCAGCAATCAATACCACATACCACAGTGCTGGGCATGGTGGCTCACGCCTGTCATCCCAGCACTCGGGAGGCAGAGGCAGGAGGATTGCTGAGTTCGAGGCTTGCCTGAGCTACATAGTGAGCTCAGGGCCAGCCTGAACTACAACGCGAGACCCTGTCTCCAATAAATGAATGAATAAATGAATGAACGAACGAATGAATGAATCTCTCTCCTCTCCTCCATGGCCAGTGGGAGTCTGTGATCCTGGGCATGGAAATCTGTTTGGGGGACATCACAGGGCCTAGAATGGCTGTGCCAAGGGCTGGACAGTTGGGTAGGGGCATGCTGAGTGGGGCACAACACAAGCCAGCCCATGCACTGCCAGCTGTGCAAGCCAGCCCATGCACTGCCAGCTGTGCCAGTCCTCCAACCCAGCACCATCAGGAATGAAGTGAGTTTACCCCCCAAGTGTAGCTTTGTTTCCCTTTGGGTCAGAAATGACTTGGGGAAACAGTGATGTTATTTATCGGCCTCCTAGTAGCCACGTGGTGGTATGAGATCCACAGAGAGCGCTGGCTGCAGATGTCTGATGCCTTCGCTGAGAACGTCAGAAGGAAACAGAGGTTGGCGAGACTGACAGGATCGTAATGGAATCCAGTCAGACGGCTGTGGAGAACTGCTGCAGCTGGTCTCGGCGTCACCTTCCAGGCTGCAGCCCTGACCTCCGGCCACAGTCCAGGCCTGGGGGATTTAGCACGCCCCCACCCCGGCCAGACTCCCAGCCATGTCCCAAGGTGAGACTACTCCAGGAAACAGAACTGCATGATGGGATTGATAGATACAGAAATAGGAAGATGGTAAGGATTTATTTATTTTAAGGGTTGACACACATAACTGAGAACTGACCAATCCATTGTCTGTAGGATAGGTCATCAGGCTGGAGACCCAGGACATGAGTCTGCAGGGATGGGATGGATTCTAGATGGGATGGATTTCCTTCATCTTTGGGGGGGAAACTCCACTTTTTCCCTTAAGAATTTCAACTGATCACATAAGACTCACCAGCATGATGGAAGTTAATCTTCTCTATTCAAAACTCTCTGATTTGGGGCCAGAGATTTAGCTCAGTGGTTCTGGCACCTGCCTTGCAAGCGCAAGGTCCTGAGTTCAATCCCAGTAACCACATACATACGTGCTGGGTGTGGTGACTCACACCCACCAGCAATCAATACCACAGACCACAGTGTCGGGCGTGGTGGCTCACGCCTGTCATCCCAGCACTCGGGAGGCAGAGGCAGGAGGATTGCTGAGTTCGAGGCTTGCCTGGGCTACATAGTGAGCTGAGGGCCAGCCTGAACTACAAAGCGAGACCCTGTCTCAAAAAAAAAACAACTCTCTGATTTAATTGTTCATCTCATCTCTGAGATCCAGTCATAGCAATGCCCAACATACACTTGACCAAGGAGCCAGGGTGTAGTAGAAATGCTAACGTGTCGCATCAGCCAGGGGTCATGACTGACTTGGCCAGTGCGGCCTGGACTTGGGATTCTGAGCTGTAGCCCCTGGTGAGCAGAGAGAGAGTAGGAAGCAGCTCCTGTAGCTATGGTTCGGGGCTCCTCCAAGAAGGAGTTTCTAAACCGAAAACCACTGAGAGACCAGAAGAACTCAGTGGCTGGAGTCCCCCGGCCTTCCCAGGACCACAAGAACCAGCAGACAAGTAAGTCACTGTGTCACAAGACAGAAAATGCGCAGCTGGAAGACCCAGTGGCACCCAGGCCCTGACAAGAGATAAACTTCAGGCAGCTGAGAGCTGTTCAAACAGCCAAGCACCTGGCGAGTGAAACCTTACATGGGAAAGAAAGGCTGCTGTGCACCTGGGGAGATTTCTGCCTTCTGTATGGGGCTCAGCCATGCCGCCCCAGGGCTGAGATATGCCTGGAGCAGGGCGGGGCAGTGCACATGAACGGGCCCCTTGTCCATTCCTGAAGGGACACTTCCTGCAACATGAATTGCCAGGTCACGTGGCCCGGCAGCCCTGGTGTCTTGTAGGGAGAAGGAAGATGGCCAGTGAGTGCCCTCTGCCCACCCTCTGACTTCAGCCCCGAGGCGTTTCCTCAGGGTATCTGCTAGCTGCTTGCGAGGGAAGACCTTATCCAGTGTGCTGACCCCAGAAGCACATTTATCAGGGCAGGTCTCTGGGTACTGAGGTCACCTCCTGACGTACAATCAGCGCTGCAAGAATCTCGTGGGTTCTTTCTACTCTTAAAGTGGACTGGAAATGATCACGACCCATTCTCTCCCATCCTACCATCAGCCCACTGGGCAGAAAGACAGCCCAGCTATACACAACTGTTGAAGAAATCCAGGTTTTGATGAACACACACACAAAGAAATGAAGGAGGGTTTTAATTTCATTGAACATTCATTTAAAATGAGCAAGTATTGACTTTAGTCTTGACTCACAAAAAGCAACAGTATTCAGTTTTGAACTTTAGATTTTGTGTGTGGTACCCGAGATCAAACTCAGGCCCTTGTGCATCCAGGGTTGGTGTGGTAGCACTGGAGCTAAATCCCCGGCCCTCCAAATGTTTGAGTTTGAGCTGTGGATGATACTTCCGTATGTGACCTATGTTTTCTCCATGGCAACCTGTGTTGGCCTCGAGATGCGCAAATGATTCCGTCTCACACTCTCTAGGGACAGAGAAGCGGGTTTCTGTGCCCTTTGGGGCTCAGGGTTGCACAGGAGCTGCTCTGCCTCAGGGTTGTGAGCAGAAGGGACATCGCTCCTTGCATGCAGCTCTAGGCACCGGTGTGGGCCTGGCTGGGTTTGCTTGCCCCGTGGCACGCGGCCAGCAGAGCCCACAGTGCCATCCTCTCAGCTGGAGCCAAGGCGAGGATCCCAGGCTCAGAGAGCAGAGCTGGCCAGGGCAGCCTTGGAAAGAAACCTTCCTCGTGTTCAGCCACCGAGACCTGGGGACTATTCATCACTGCAGCATAACCTACCCTGCCCTAGCAAAACAGAATTTAATAAGAAGAGGGGATTTTGATTCGATGCTAGACTGTTGAGCTTTTATTCCCAGACCTTCTTTATGTTGACATTTAATTATATTACAGAATCTCCTATGGGCTACCTTGGGCAATATGGCTAGAAAAAATATGCAAAGAAACAGAAAAAAAATTCCAGCCTTTGTTTCAGTGGGGCTCAAAGTAAATTTGAATATTTTATTACTCTGACCCATATATTTGCCTCTGGCAGCAAAATACATCCTGCCCACAGGAGTCAGGAAGACGCAGGGGTTATGCTGGGAGATGGGCCACTGGGTAGGAACGGGGCTTCCCGAGGCTACAGCCCCAGCACAGGACGGGCCCCCTTGGCTGTCCGGGGCCCCCACACTAATTGAATCTTGAGGCTAAGAGGCAAGATAACAAAGAACTAGGGCTCCATGACTAGCTTGCTCCAAGGAAGAGCATGGTGGATGGGTCTGGCAGAGGAAAAGCCGCTTGTGTCTCAGTGGCTGAGAAGCCAAGAAGCCAAAGACAAGAACACGTGGTGCCAGGCTGCGCCCTCAGTGACCAGACCAGCAAGACCCCGTCTCTTAACAGTGCCTCCAGCCGCTCCACCGTCAGTGCAGGAGACCACTCTGGTGAGCTGATCTCCTTCCATGTGCATGATGCACGAGTTTCAGGCACTGAATCTCAGTGACCAGGAAAGTCACTAGGACCCCGGAGAAACCCTTTGGGCAGACAACCAAAGCCCCCCATCTTGAGTGTAAAGCAGCTGCAGAAGCTACGAGAGCTCCAGCTTCCGCTGTGGCTGTTTCTCCCTCAGTGCGTGCAAGCAGAGGGTCACACCAGCCCTTGGCAGGAAAATGGTGAAGCGCGCGTGAGCATTCTGCATCTCTGCTCTCAAGGCAATCTGTGATCTCGTCATTCACCTTCCAGACGTTCCTGGAGTTGCCTCTCATGTGTGAAGTAAAAGGGGCCGCCCTGGCCCAGAGCAGGGGCTTCCTGCCCGAGTTCCCCAGGGCACTGTCTCCACCTCAGCGTGGCCCTGCCCTCCTCCCTGGCACCATGGAAATGGACCTCGACCTCTTTCCTCCAGGCTGGGTCCTTGATGTCTCCCAAAATGAAATGCTGAGGTGATAACGGGTTTATGGGGCAGGTGTGAGAGGGAAGAGAAAAGAAGGCCTCCAGCCCACCTCCTGGTTCCTCCCGGTTTCCCGAAGAGATGAGTTAAGGCCCCCAGTGAAGGCTCTGTCAGAGGAACAAAGCCAGCAGCAGGCGCCTAATGATCTATTTCCATTTCCACCCCAGGAGTGTCGATCAGACCCAGCCTGGGAGGGCAGGTGGAGGGCTGCCCTTTATAGTGACTAAAAGAACAACTGGACCCCAGTTGTTCTGGGGGGGGCCCAGACTCAAGGGCCATTTCAGGGCAGTGATTTCAACTATTTCAAGTAGACACTGAATAGGGACAGGCAGACCACGTTGAAGTTTGTTTTCTGCCTTAACAAAACTCAGCTTATTGATGGACAATATCTTAAATAGCTACTGAAAAAAATGACTTAAAGGTCCTCTTTGAAGGCCAAGTTGAAGGCCAAGTGTATTTATCAGGCTTCAAGAAACAGAGCCAGCAACACTCAATGTCTTGACATTTACTTTT
>PVIC010012275.1:0-39978 GCA_004025085.1 Thryonomys swinderianus | reverse complement strand
TCAGCAATCCTCCTGTCTCTGCCTCCCGAGTGCTGGGATGACAGGCGTGAGCCACCACGTCCGGCATTGTGGTATGCGGTGTTGATTGTTGGTGGGCATGTCTCCATGCCCAGCATTATATGTGGTTACCGGGGATCGAACTCAGGACCTTGCGCTTGCGAGGCAGGCGCCGGAACCACTGAGCCAACCCTCCAGCCCTAGGTAGCAATATTTAAGAAAGGAGTTTGTTAGTATCTCTTGGGCCAGCTGTGATCCATAGAGGGCTATGTTTGAAGACTAGTTTTTCTAGATTTGGAATTCTTGTTACAGTATTTTTTCTTTCTGTTCATATTTTATGAGCAGTCATCTGTTAGTGTTATTGAGGGGCACTTGCATGTGATAAGTCTTATTTTTTTCTTGCTGATTTCAAGATTGTTTGTTTTCACTTTTGACAGTGTATTTGTGATATATATTTATCCTAGTTGAAATTCTTTGAGTATCTTAGATTTGTAAACTAATACTTTCCATCAGTTGTGAAGTTTCAGCCATTATTCTTCAAGTACTCTCTTGCCCTTTGCTCTCTCTTCTCCTTTTCTAGAATTTCCCTTACATGTGTGTTAGAGTGCTTGTTCATATCCTACAAATCCCCTGAGGATTTATTTTTCTTCCTTTTTTTCCTCTGTTTCTCAAACTAGATAATCGCAATTGACCAATCTTGAAATTTGTTAATTCTTTCTCTGCTCATTTGTGTTATTTATCTCTTTCAGTGAGTTTTTCATATACATTATTATACTTTGACCTATGTGGCTCTTTAAAACATTCTTTCTTTGTTGAAATTATCTGTTTGATGAGACATTATTCTCACATATTTTATAGTTCTTTAAATAACTCATTTAAAATGGAAAATTCAAACCTGTTGGGCTTTCTCAGGGATAATTCCTGTCGACTTTTTTTTCATAAGTACATATGGAACACATTTTCCTGTTTCATTCTGTGTCTTACTTTCATTGTTGAAAACTTGTGCTTTTAAAGTAATAAAGCATCTCTGGCAATCAGATCCCCATGACCGAGTTTTATAGTTGTTGTGCTTATATGGATAGTATTGTTGTCAACACTACTGTTCTTTAATTCTGCAAAGTGTATGTTCTTTTTGTTGTCTCTGGTTAGCTCATTAGTCTGCTAATGATTGGACAGACCTTTCCTTAAATTCCTTCAATCAATTAGTCTCCTATTTCTTTTCTCTGTGTGGATTGAGGTTTGCTTCTAATGCTCCACCAGTCAACAACTCTTCTTAGATACCACTTTGCTTGGTCAGCCAAATGTGAGAGATTAGGGCCTTTTTAGATAGATCCTTCCAGGAAATATACATGACCTTCCACATAGACATAGATTACCAATCAATATGGCAGAGCTTTCTAAAGCCTCTTCCAGACATCTCCTTCTCTAGGTTATAGGTTTTTGAGTCATTTTCTTGCTTGCTGAACCTCAGGCAGGTATGTTGTTAGATAATTTGGAAAAGCTCCGTGGAAATGAGGAAGTTCCTCGTTGAGTCATAGTTGAGCTAGGTCAAATAAAGGTACAGTAAGCCCTGTGAATGTGACTTTCCCATGGAGGGCCAGAGCAATTAGATAGAAGTGATTATCTGAGGATGGGCTTCTTTGGGAGATCCAAACCTGCCCTGCTTTTGCAGGGGCTGCTGGGCCCTGATTCTCACAGCCTGTTTCTAAAGCTGCTGGCTTTGGAGCCTATTACAGAGCTAGGAGGAGGGGCAGTAGAGCAGGTTTCAATGCTACAGTGTTCCCTGCTCTTCTAGAGAGTGAGCCAGTTTTCCCTCAACCCTTTGGTTAATTTCCAGAGTTCCAAAAATGTTGATTTTGGTGGTTTTTGTGGCTGTTTTTAATATGTAAATTTTAGACTGGAAAATTGTTTTGTGAGTATAGAATCGAAAAAATGGAAATAGGTGTGCTAAAATGATACAGCTGGATATGTGAGTCTGCCACTTGCCTTCTCTGGGAAGATTTATATCTGTCTCCAGGGGAAAGTTGTACCTAATTTTTTCTGCGAGCAGGAAACACAGCTAAATATATCCCTTAAGGCTTGAGATCATGAAAGAGAAGAAGGGCGTTTGCCGTTGACAATGAAGGCTAAGTGGATGTCTCAGTTTAGAACCTTGAGAAAGCCAGCAGAGCTGAATTGGGTGGTGAGGTTTTAGACTGACTGGTCAGTATTGAGCTGTTGTACGGGGACTCTTGAGATTCATACTTGTAAATTTGCTACTGAATGTGACTTTAAAAATGCAGCATCTTTTTACCTTTTTTAGTGAAATGAGGATTAAGTCATGTCATGTACTGGTACAAATTCTCAGTGTAAATTGTGATCACAACGTGTATATAAAATGTACCAATAAAATCAATTTAAAAAATAAAAAGGCTGGGATGTAAAAAAAACAGCATTAATACAAACTGAAAATATGTTAGATATATAGAACTGAATATGTTAGATATACAGAACTTCAGTTTCCATTCCAGAGTTAGCAAATTAGAGCACTTTTTTTTTTTTTTTTTGAAACAGGGTCTCACTTTGTAGTTCAGGCAGGCCCTGAGCTCAGTATGTAGCCCAGGCAACCCTCGAACTCAGCAATCCTCCTGTCTCTGCCTCCCGAGTGCTGGGATTATGTGGCACTATGGTATGTGGTACTGACTGCTGGTGGGTGTGAGTCACCACACCCAGCATTCTGGTATGTGCTTTACCAGGGATTGAACTAGGGACCTTGTACTTGCAAAGCAGGCACTGGAACCACTGAGCTAAATCCCTGGCCCTAGAGCACATTTTGAAAAAGTGATTTATGTGTACCTTGTTATGACATTCCTATGGCATATTTACATCCTTATGCAATTGTCTTGGGAGAATTTTTGGAAGTTGCTAGCTTCATCTGTTTAGTATTGACTATCAACTTAAACTTCAGAAAAATGTATCTGCTTCCTTAAAATTTTAGAGGACATTAATCTTTGTGTTCTTTATGGTAAGGATAAAGAATTGAACTTCAAAAATATTCTGTGAAAAATCTGTGTGTGCTGGGACCTTTCAAAGAAGCATTACTTAAGTTCTGTTTGAGGGAAGGAAGGGGAAGAGGTGAATCCATGTTAGACAGATGAAATAAAGAATTATGGGTCAACCTACAGTGGTGAGCATTATTTACTGAGCAGTAGATTTCCAAATTACCACGTCAGGAGGCAAGGGGTTCTGTCCTCACACATGGACCCTCACTGACTGGCATTGCTCTATCAGTCTGTACACAGGATAGCGGAAACATTAACTGAATTGAAGTGCGGGCTTATTTAGTGATAGTGGAAACATATCATAGTATATTTCAATTTTTCCTATTTTGAGAGTTCGGACAAAGGGGAATAAAATGAAAATGATGTTTGTAAGCAATGACGACACAGCAAAATACCCAGCAGGTCAGAAGGGAAGAGAACAGAGTGGGGCAGATCGACAAGAAGTTGTTTTCATAATTTTGGGATGAAGGCACATGCGTGTAGAACAAGCTCTTTGCAAGGCAGAGACTAGTCGCTATTTGAAATCCCTAACAAGTTGGTTTTACACTAAAGAGAAAGAAGAAAAAGACAGAGACCGTCTGATGTGGTAGCAATCATAACTATTGTTTACCAGTATCATAAGAGAAAGGTGATAATCAAATGAGCCAGGGCTTGCGAGTTGCCTAGTAAATGCCGTGCACGTAACGAGCACCTGATGAACAGTAGTGAGTAGCTCCTGTCTCCTGGCAGGACGGCCCCCTGCTTCTATCAAGCAGCACTTCTGTTCCTCACAATCAGCACTCAGCTTGGTGTTTATCTGTGATAACTGTTTAGTAAGTGTTTGATGGGTGGGTAACAGATCATATGTTAAAGCAGGAAATAAGTTCACTGATTGTCGGTAGAATTGTATTTCACTGTTGATCCTACTATGTGTAGAATCGCCCATGAAGGAATGTGGAAAGCAATTATTGATCTCTTGTCTTCTGCTCTCCAGACTCTTACCACTCACCATCCTTTCCTCCCTCATCATCTTTTTTCTTTTTTTTTTTCCACTGTCTAAGAGATTCCTATCTCAATATTCGTAATTCCTGGAAGCCAGCTGTCCTTGTGTGTATTTCACAACAGACGCTCTGTAAATATTTGTGTTAATTGCTGAACAGTGTATTTTGGACCTGTGGTTGATGCCTCAAAGCAGTATGAGCAGTGGAGAAAGACACTGATTTTGACTCTGCCATATGTAATTCAGCCCTTTTAGTCGTTCCGCTCTGAATGGTCACTGCAATGTTTGTCCTAATGAACTTAATGAATGAGAGCTAGATTGCTTTTTAAAAATGTGGTGGAAATACACATTGATGCCTAAATCTCTCTTTAAATGTTGCATGATGATTAGACAGTGTAATTGAAATGAGACGGCAAGAATGGAGTGGTTTATGTTTTACTTCTATTCCTTCACCAGCCATGAAAATAAAATATTCTTTGGAGTAAAAGTCAGGAACTTTTTCCAAACCATGTGACATACCATGTGACAGCACATTGGAGGGTGAAATTAAAATTGTTTTGTATCTTAAAGCTCTCTTCATTCATTATTCAAGCATCTCCGTAATAGAACAGAAAAAGGATTCCACAGCCAACTGCGGTGTATTTTAAAACTTAAGGACTTAAAATTTTAAAACAGTTATCTTTACCCAGAAAAATCCATGGAAAGTAGAAGTCCAGCATTCTTATTTCTTTGGACCCTTTTCTTCAAAGTTGGCTTGGCTTTTGACATTAAATAAGTCTTTTCTTTAGTGCTTAACAATGATAATTCTTTTGGAGAAGATCTGCTGCAAAGATTTTGAAAAGAGGTGGAGATCTTTTTATATTAGGGCTACTGACTCGCAAAAAATTAATCAGGCACACTTAAGATGAGCAACTAATGTAGGTCATTTGTGAGGGAATGTAAAACCATTAAATAAATACGCTGCAAGCTCAGTTGAGAAAGGTGGAGAAGGACAACAGAATATGTCAGAAAAGTAGAAGCAGAGGACAGCGGCATCAGAAGTAGACAGGTGCATGCTGGGACAGAGGCCAGTGGGGAGCTTGTGAGGGTTGGACAGGGACACTGCTGGGTGAGGTGCCGTCACAGCCCTTGTGGACTTGGACTAGCTTCCTTGTTTGTGCCTTGCTTAAGAATTGCTCACAGCTCCTTTCACAACAGTCTGCCAGGAGGAAAAAGAATCCTTTGCACTAACGCAGCATTGAGCTAAGTGTGCCTGTTTGACAGAGCAGGTGGAACCGCCAAGCCAAAGGCCGGAGGTGGCCTGACCTCTTGGAGGGAATGCAGCCGGTATTAGTCGTGTCCTTGTCGTATGGCAAGTGCTTCACAGGTTATCTAACTCAGTCCTCAACAGTGCCGCAAGAGGCTCCTGATGCCCACTTTGTTAAAACCGGTGGGAGGAGCTGGGATTCTGGTACCCTCTGCCTCCCGAGTCCTGCCCTATCTGTTTCGCCAGCATCCAAGTAGAACTTAAGAAACTTCAGAAAATCATCCAGATTTGCAAATTCGTTGAAAAGGCTCTAGCCTTCAGACTGAAAATAATTTGCTTTATTGAATTGAGATGCATCTTGGGGCCCCATCTCGGCATCTGAGCTTTTTATCTATTTAAAGCACAGGAGCATCCAAGTGCATGTAGGAGGTACTGCTCCTGCCTTTCTGTAAGGGACAGTTTTCTATTTGGTTTTTTAAGTTCTTACAGGAGAAGAGTTCATTGTTTCCCATGTGGAAACTGTCAGTCAACAAACTTTGGCGTATAGGCAGCACCAAACTGGGTAGCCTTATGAGTAAAACTTTATGAGGACACAGCTATAGTTATTCACCGATGTATTGTGTGTGTGTGTGTGTGTGTGTGTGTGTGTGTGTGTGTGTGTGGCTTCTTTCATGCTACAGTGACAGAGGGAAGTAGTTGGGACAGAGACCGCAGGGCTGCAGACCCTGAAATATTTACTATCTGGCCTTACAGACTAAGATCGTGACTCCTTTTACAGATTCACAAGTCATTTAAAGGATCTTTGAAAGAGCAGGAGATGCGTGTGGCGGAAGCAAAGGTCGCCCAGCAGTCAGACAGGTGTGCAGCAGCTGAGGTTTTCCAGGGTCCTTCTCTGTCTCTGGGGGAGCCTGAAAGGAGTCCTCCTGCCCGCACTGTCTGTTTGGAAGAACCCCTTAGAATAAGGACTGGGAGTGGCTGCTGAGGACGAAGCCTGTGCAGTAGCCCCAGGGCTGCGGTTCTGTCTTCTTGCTGCAGTTCTTGTCCGGGCAGGTTTGGAAACCGTGACTCCCGTGAACCGCGCAGGCAGCCAAGCGTTCCCGCTGATGGTTTGAATTTCTCCCCCCACCGTTTAAAAATAAACTTCGTAGAATTTTTTTTTCAGGGCTCTCTAAATATTCTGCATTGAAACATTTAATTATCCGGGCTGTTTATATGGAAAGGTCTGATAATGTTTCTATGGGAGTTTGTTATTCCTTTTGCTAAATTTTATCTTATATTGGGGAAGGGCTGAGGTTACTATGGCAACATTCTCCAAACTGCAACAATTCTGTTAAACTGATGCTAAAACTATAGTCATTCCAGTGGGAGGGCCGCATGGAGGGTGGGTGGTAGTCTTTTTATTTTTATTTTAGTTTTTAAAGAAAACCTCTCCCACTTCCAAGCCTTTTGGATTCATTTATTTTAAATTTTGCAGCACAGGGTCCTGGAACGAGAAACATCAACAACAGAAAGGGTGTCACGACTCTCTCCATTATGTTTCTGCAGTGCTTTAGGCACCCAGTGTGTAGGTATATCCTGGTTTTTGCCTGTTGTTTTATTAATTTAATGATTAATTTATTTCCAAACTTTGATTCAGGCCTGCTTTGTCCTAGAGATGAAAAAGACTCCTTGGTCTCATTTTTCCTCTTAAATCGCAAACACCTTGTAGTCATTACTTCATTTCACTTTAATTTTGTGCTCAGATGGAAACTGAGCACATGCTCTATACCAAGAACAGGCTGGTTTTATTTTTTGTTAAAAAATAAAAAATTAAATGATGGGTTTTTATAGAAGAAATTTGGTCTGTTTTGTTGGGCAGCATAGGGAAGGGATGGTTCAGATCAAATTTAATAAATACAATAGGCACAAGTGCTTAGGCCACTTAACTGCAGTTTGGAGAATATAGGAAAGACTTTACAAGGAGGTGACATTTGGGCTCATTTGAAGACAGATGGATATTTTGTGGTTAGGGGGTGTGTGGGGGGGTTGAATGTGGTATGAGTGCGGGAGTGGCATTCTAAGCAATCTGTCCAGTGAAGACAGAGAGGCGAGGGAGCTCATGGGTACATGCAAGAGAACTGTAAACCATGTGCATGAAGGGTGGAGCCGTCTGAAGACATAGACTAGACCATCAAGAGAAGTCATGTCTGGGAGCCTGCATTTTGGATATTGAAAGTACCTGCAAAGTTGAGGCAGAGGTGCGACTCGAATATTGTGGTTTTGAAAGATACTTCTGTTGGTGTTCTGTGGGATGGGGTAGAAGTGAAAGGGATGTGTTGGGGGAGCTAACAGGCAAACGCTGCAGTTCTTACTTGACTTCTGATGAATTGTAATCCAGTGCCAGTGTTCTTCGAAGCAGAAGATCGCTACGCTGACTTCTCCTTGTAGGTTTTGGAGATTCTTTGTGATCCTCCTCTTCCTCCGTTGTCGAAAGCCTCATGCGTGTGCTCCTCTGAGGCGAGGGTGATTCAGTGCTATCCTGGCTGCACTTCTTACTCCCTGGACCCCAGTAACTCTTCCGAAGGTGTTCTTGAGAGGCTCCTCTCTGGTAGATTACTCACACCTCATTCTGTGGGACACTGTATATCCTTGCTTTTTGCACTTCTGGAAGGATAGTGACCTCTGCTAGATTCACCCTCAAGCAGTCAAAAAACCCATTTTTACTACTGGATGTCATCGCGAAACAGACACAAATTTACCTTTCTCCCAAGCTGCACGAACCGCTGAGGACAGATGCGAAGCTCTCTGTCAGATCTCTCGCCCCTGACTGGAGGTGGAGAGGCAAACACAGCTCTAACCAGGCGCTTCTTGTTTGGAGGGAGGTGGGTTCTCAATGTGTCAACAGCACCCCTTGAACAGTTTCACCAAAAACTGTGCAACTCTCAATTCTGTTATACCCTCCATTTGGTTAAGGAATTATAACTTTTGGAAAGTTTACTGATCCTTCCTTTGGTCAGTTTTGCAAGTGTCCTGCCTCTTTTCTAAAAATGTGTTATCCATTGTTTCTTAATGCTTCCAAGAGAATATTCACAGAAACATCGTGTAACATAAATGCAATTTTCCCACTTTCATTTCTTTTTCTTCTTTTTTGAGACAGGATCTCGCTTTGTAGTTCAGGCTGGCCCTGAGCTCACTATGTAGTCCAGGCAAGCCTTGAACTTCGCAATCCTCCTGCCTCTGCCTCCCAAGTGTTGGGATTACAGGCGTGAGCCACCATGCTGGACACTGTGGTATATGGTACTGATTGCTGGTGGGCATATTGTTGTATGTGGTTACTGGGGATTGAACTCAGGACCTTGCACTTGGTAGGCAGGTGCCAGAACCATCTCTGGCCCACCTTCATTTCTTTTAAATATTTCTATCTAGTTGAGGAAGGAATGTATTGCATGGATTCGGGATTGGCTTCTCCTAGGAATGGATGGGAATGAGTGGCTGGTAAAGGGAGGAGCAAGAAAATCTTTATGGGAGTTGTACATACCTTTCCTGCAGACTCTTTCCCTCTCAGTCCTGATGGAGGAGTGTATGTGCATCTAACAGGAGCTCAGTTTACCATGGTTGATTTCTGTGCCAGACTTCTGGGTCTGTCTTCATAGTCCTGACCTTTTTGTGAGAAGACTCAAATACCTGACAACTTGATGGAATTCTTTGATCAAAGTACTGTATTACAAGCTTACATCATTACACTAAACTGCATTCTATATCCCAAATATCCATTCCTTATCTTGAATAGCCATTTAAACCGGGCATGGTGGCTCACGCCTGTAATCCAGCACTCGGGAGGCAGAGACAGGAGGATTGTTGAGTTCGAGGCTTGCCTGGGCTCCACAGTGAGCTCAGAGCCAGCCTGAACTACAAAGTGAGACCCTGTCTCAAAAAAAAAAAATATATATATATATCCATTTAAGTTCCCTTTAGCCTTAATAAATGGTGCCCAGAAACTCCCTCTGGCTGCTTCGATCAGAAGTCTAGGAATCATCTCTGGATTCTTAAGCTCTGTGTCCCATACCTTGTTACCACTCTGGTGACTTCTAGTCACTTTTCAAAGCAATGTGTTTAAGCATAAAAGGGTCTTATGGAAACCAGTGGTGTGGAAACACAGCTCTGTTATGAATGGCTTGGACTTCATGAGTGTCCCCTCTTCCCAGTGCTCTCATTGATGGTCAATCACAGGTCACCTCATGGGTGGCAGTCAGACACTGCTCATCTTGTCTATTGTCCCTGCTACTTTCTCAAGTCAGGGCTTTATCTTTCTCACCAAATCACTGCAGCCAAATGCAGAATATTTCAAATAAGTAAAAGGAAACCAAATGAACCTCTGGGTAGTAATCACCTACTTTTTTAAAATTAATTTTTATTTTTATTAGTACATTGTTCATATACATCATGATCACAATATTGGCAATTTGTACCAGTATATGACACAGTTTAATTCTCATTTCACTTACTTTTGATTTTCAACATAATGCCTTTGTCCACTAACCATTCCCTGCTCTTTGGTAGTGATGATTCTTATAGACTTTATATAACTTTAAGGGCTGGCCTAGTGAGTTTTGTGTTGCTGTAACAAAATACCATGGACTGGCTAAGTTTTAAACAACAGAAACTTATTTTCTCACAGTTCTGAGAACTGAAATGGCTGACGTCAAGATATTGACATCTGGTGAAGGTCTTCTTGCTTTCTCATCACATAGCAGGAGGTGGAAGGCAAAAGAAACCATAAGAGGCCAAAGTCAGCCTTTTCCAATGATGGGAATCCACCTCCCCCCATAGGAAGAGATGCCTTGTGTCATCACATATTGAAGGTCCCACCTCTTAGTATTTGTTATGGCTATGTCTAGATGTCCCCCCGAAGCCTCATACAGTCCAGAGGTGTCTGAGTCTAGAGTGTGTGGTGCTGGGATTAAGGGTGTCAATTACTAAGCAGAACACTAATTGGTTTGGTACAGCCCCAATTCTGGTAAGAACAGATACTAGGTCATAGCCAAAAGGCTGAGAAGCGATTCTGATAGTTTGAATAAACCAGAAGGGGAAGAAAGATGCTGCTGAGTTTCCACTGATGCTTTGGCTACCGCGTAGGTGCCATGAGCTGTTTTTCTCCTGCAGTGCCCCTCTGCCACTAGCCACCCTGCCTTGGAACCAACTGATTATAGACTGAAACTCAGACAAACTTTGAGCTAAATAAACACTTGCCCCTTTAACTTTGGATGTTGGGTATTTTGTCTCAGCAATGAGAAAAAAGAAACTAATGGTACATCTACAGTGGCAACTAAATTTGAGCCTGATGTTTGGAAGGGATCAAAGCCATAATATAAACATTGAAATGCATAAATCTTAGATGTATGCTTTCTTAAAGTCTTTTCCTATACACATGTTTTTAGGACTTCTACCTGTTCTCTTTTCCACCAGATTTAATGTTTCTGTTTGATATTTTGATCTGTGATCCTTTTTGAGTTTAGTGCATGGTGAGTGTCATGGGTCTAGTTTTAGTTTCCAGCATGTGGAAAGCCAGTTTTTCCAGCACTATCAATTGAAGAGCTTTCTTCCACTAAAGGGGTTTGACCATGTCATAAGGTGACTGAATGTGTTTGGAGTTGTTTGTGAATCTTCTAATTTGTTCCACTGATTCTTGGGTCTGTTTTTTTTTTTTTTCCTGCTAATATTACGCTATTTTATTCACAGTAGCTGTGTAGTACAATTTGAAGTCAAGGATTGTGATGCCCCCTGCTCGCATTTGTTGCCCAGAATTGTTTTGCCGTTTTAGGTCTCTTCTGGTTTCAAATATATTTTAGGATTATTTTTTCTAATTTTGTGAAATGTGCTTTTGGAATTTTGATAAGAATTGCTTTAAATCTGTATAATAATTTTGGGAGTATGCCCATTTTTTACTATGTTTGTTTTTCCTACCCAAGAGTACAGGATATATTTCCATATTCTGATATTCTTTTCAATCTCCTTTTTCAGAGTATTATAGTTTTCAATGTAAAGATCTTTCATTTCCTTTGTCAAATCGATTCCTAAGTATTTCATTTTTTTTGTACTATTGTGAAAGGTGTTTCCTAATTGCTCTCTCACAGACTTTGTTACTTCTGTTCAGAAATGCTACTGATTTTGGAGTGTTAACTTTTTGTCCAGCTACAAAACTAAATTTCTTTATTATAGAAGTCAGTTGGTGGAATTTTTGAGGTCTTCTATGTAGAGTGTCATGTCATGCACACACAATGATACTTTAACTTCTTCCTTTTTTATCTTTCTTCCTTTTATTTCTTTCTCTGTCTAATTGCTTGGTTGTTTCCAGAACTGTATTGAGTAGGAGTGGTGATAGTAGACATCCTTGCCTTCTTCTTGATTTTAGAGTGAAAACTTTCAGGTTTTGACCATTTAGTATGACATTGGCTGTTGGTTTGTCATAAATGGTGTTTACCAGATTGAGATAAAAAACCACCTATTGCAATTCTCTGTAGGTTTTTTTTTTAAATCATGAATGAGTGTTGGATTTTGTCACATGCTTTTTCTTATCTTTTGAGATGATCATTGATTTTTGTTCTTGGCTCTAATAATATTGTTCATTTCATTTATTGATCTGCTTATGTTGATCCATCCCTACAGCGCTGGTATGAATTCTACTTGGTCAGGGTGTATAATCTTCTTCATGATGCATTCTGTTTGCCAGTATCTTACTGAGGATTTTTGTGTCTGTTCATTAGTGAGATTGATCTGTAGTTCTCTTTTCGGTTGAATCTTTCTCTGGTTTTAGAATCAGAGTAATAATTGCTTCCAGGAATGAGGTTGAGAGTATTACTCCCCTTTAATTTCATTAAAGAGTTTGAGGAGTAGTGCCCTTAGATCTTCTCTAAATTTCTTAGGTAATTCAGCAATGAGTCTCTCAGGACCTGGGCTTTTCTTTGTTGATGGGTTTTTAATGATATTGGGTTGTTTAGAATTTTTATATATCCTTGATTCAACTTTGGTTACGCATATGTATCTAGGAATCTGTTCGTTTCTTCTGTGCTTTCCATCCTATTTGTATAGATGTTCTCAAAGCAGATATTGATGATCTTCTGCATTTTTGTAGTAACTGTTGTGGTTTCACCATTTTCATTCTTAATTAGGTAGATTTGAGTGTTTTTTTCCCTTTTTTTTTGTATGAGGTTGGATAGGGCTTGTCAGTTTTATTTAATCTCTCAAAGAACCAACTCTTCAATTTGTTGATTCTTTGTATTATTTTCTTACCCACAATTGCATTATTTTCTGCTTTGATCTTTATAATTTTTTCCTTTGTATGTGCTTTAGGCTTGACTTTTCTTTTTTTTCTTTCTTTTTTTTTTTTTTTGGAGACAGGGTATCTCTTTGTAGTTTTAGGCTGGTCCTGAGCTCACTGTGTAGTCCAGACAAGGCTCAAACTCACAGCAATCCTCCTGGTTTTGCCTTGGGATTGCTGGGATTATGGGAGTGAGCCACCACACTCGACACTGTGGTATGTGGTTGCAGGGGATCGAATTCTGGGCCTCAGGTTTGCTAGGCAGGTGCCGCGGGAACCACTAAGATAAATTCCTGTCCCCAACTTCCCTTCTTTCTCTAGGAGTTTGAACATTAGGTTGTTCATTAGAGCTTGCTCTGTATTCCTGATGTGAGTGTTCGCCACTAAAAACCTAGCCATTTAAATGGATGCAGAATGATATCTTATTGTGATTTTATTTTGTATTTCCTTATTAAAAACATTATTTCTCATTAGACATGTGTATGACATATAACTTCTTTTGTAAAATGTTTATTTTCAAGCTTGTTTTTGGTTGTTTTTAATTGGCCTAGTTTCACAATGAAAAAAATTATTGAATTTTTCCTACTCATTTTCTTAATGTTTTTTAATAAGCAAAAATATCCGAATTTTATTTTTATATATTGCTTTCTGTATCCTCTCTGAGATATCTTTACTGATCCCCAGGCAACAAAAGTATTCTGTAATTTCTTCTAAAAGTTTTATGTTTTACCTTTCACAATTAGATCCATGATTGAGATTGCACTGACTCCAAATAGGCATGCCTTGTTTATTGTCTAACAGAGACCTAAGGGAAGGATTTCCCTTTGTGGCTTTATTTTCCATGTTTTCCTCCTAACTTGCTGCATTGCTGCCTTCACACCTCAATCAGTTAAGGGAACAGAGGCTTTCCCCTGCCGCAGCTAAGTGTGGATTAGGAATGTCCTTAGCTAAAAACTTACAAACTTGCTATTTTATTGTTTTGTTTTTTGAGGAAGGGCCTCGTACAGTCTTGGCTGGCCCCAAGCTCACTGTCCTGCCTCAGCTTCCTGAGGGCCGAGATTATAGGCATGTGCCGACATGCCTTACTCTGCAGTGTGCCCTTTTTAATGATAGCCCTACTTAAGTTTGCCTGACCACGGTCACTTTCCTATGAAAGTAGTTTTGAATGGTTTTCTTTTCGGTCCCAGTTTTGTGATTGTTGTCCTGCAAGCCTCCCTTCTTTGCCGTACAATGATCCGTGGCTGAGATGATACACGTTTTTTTAGTCTGGCTAACCAAACAGTCCCAGAAAAGCCAGCTCAACATATTCATTCATTGTTGAAAGTTCCCCCAAATTGCATAGTTACTAAAACTTGTTTTCTTGTTATTCCTAGTATATTTTAATATCACACACATCTGTTAACTCGTGTTTGATTGTTGAGCTTTTTTTTTTTTTTTTAACCACAGCTATCAAAGCTATGGGGTCCTTGAGGTGGAGTCTACAACTTCTTGCCTGAGGCTGCTCATCACCTAGGAGAGAAGTTGGGTGTACACAGACTTTATGTTCAGATTAAGGTTGTCTTATAAAATTTAGGGGTCAGTATGTTTCCAAATAGTTTTCTCTCATTCTTTTCACTCACGGTACCAGATATTTATATATATTTATGAAATTAACAAGATCATATTATAACTATAGAAATGTCCTTATTATCCAAAGGAGAGCCTTTTAAAAGATTCATAGAAAGTATTAGATCAAGAGATTATATGCACATATATACTTCATTTAAGGAGAATAAAGACATCTGTAAGTAGAAAGATGTGACAGAATAAATGACCACAGAGATGATGATGCAAGTCTTTATCTGTTGAGGTGTGATTTTAAGTTTTATGGATGCAAAGGAAAAGATTGATTATGATTTTAAAAATTAGCCTCTCTTGAAGCTTTAATCTATGTGGTCAGTAACACGAGATGAAGAACACTGAGGGAGACAGACCGCATGACACTCGCTGCGAGGTATGGGATCCGCAGTCCATGGCCATTCACTGCGCATGTCAACTTTCCTTTCTTGCTTCCTGCTTTCTTTCCCCCTCTTCCTTCCTTCGTCTCTTTTCCTACAGGCTGCACAATCGTATGGGCATTGCATACTTTGTAAGTTGATCCTTTCTTGATGAAATCCCAATTTCTCTCACTGTTTCTATGTAATTCATTATCAGTGAGCAGAAGACACTTTAAAAAATGATATTACAGAATCCCGTACTCCTTTTCCACACATCGGCTAAATGAAAGGTTCTTCCAGTTATTTTTAAAGCCTTTCCTTGTCATTGCTGGCTATTTTGTTACTCCCTCTTTGTATTTTCCTCTTCTTAGACTGATCTGTAAAACACTGAGCTCCTGTGTTCATCCCATTTCGCTTTGAGCCTTTCCCAGAGAAAACCTGGCTCACCAAACATGGTCAAGGGTTTCTCCTATTATCAGTGCTTAAGATTACGATAATTCACGAATTCATCGAATCCTCTAACTCACCACAGTTGAATGCGTGTTTATATGTGTGTATGTTGGTGTGTACTCTTTTAAACTTTTAGTTACAAAAGTAATAAATGCATCATTCACTTGTAAAACACAAAGTAAAGCCAAGAAAAAAAAAGATAAAGCTTCCTTTTAAAATACACCTATAGCAAATATACTTCTTTGCCCCTGGAGGTGATCACTTTTAACTATTTTATGTGTTGTTTATTCTTCTGTATTTTTTCTAAGCATCTACAAATGGAGACCCATGAACAGTATATAGAAAGATGACCTTGATAATGTTTGACCACTAATATGGAAATATAAATAAGTATGTAATTTAGCATTTAAAGTTATGTTCTGTTCTATTATCTGTGTTTAACTGCCCACGAAATGATCAACATTAAAGATGTTTCTCAGCACATCAGTCTAAATTTGAAAGTTTTTATTGATTCTTAGTCATATAGTCTTTTGTTTGATAATACCTCTATCTAGCTAATTTATGGCTCCATATTAACCATGATTTGAAATAGGGGAACATATCAATCTATCCCAGTTATTCACTCATTGGACTCGTTTACATATTGTACTGCTTTTGGATCCTTTCACTTAAGAGTACATCATTGGTTGTTGCCTTCTATTTCTATATGAAAATGTAATAGATCTATTTGATTGCTCTTGGTGACAGGATAGCATCCTTATGTAAAACAATCTATCAGTTTTCCTGCTCTTTAAGAGTTTCTGGGGTTTTGCCATCACAAATAATGGTGCCAAAACATCTTTGTGCATTTTGTGTATTGCGGTGAATATTGTTGTAGGATAGATTTACAGATGAGGGATTTTCAGTTCAAAACACACAGCTAACATTCCTGAAAAGAGACTTCCAGAACTGCGTGATAAATGGCAAAAACTGGGGAACAAGTATGTGGAAAGTGAGGGTATTATTTTGAGGGAAGTAAGTGGTAATGTGTCATTTACCTTAATAATTTATTAAAAATGTAAACGCTCACTTTTTTTTTTTGAGACAGGGTCTCGCTTTGTAGTTCAGGCTGACCCTCAGCTCACTATATAGCCCAGGCAAGCCTGGAACTCAGCAATCCTCCTGCCTCTGCCTCCCGAGTGCTGGGATGACAGGCGTGAGCCACCATGCCCGGGACTGTGGTTTGTGGTAGTGATTGCTGGTGGGCGTGAGTCTCCACACCCGGTATTGTTGTATGTGGTTACTGGAGATTGAACTCAGGACCTTGTGCTTGCCAGGCAGGTGCCAGAACCACCGAGCTAACCCTCCGGCCCTAAATGTTCACTTTTTAATCACACATCATACTTGCTGGTCCACAGTTTGTTCACTGACAATGGAAAGGGGATCTGGAGAGGGAGGAGGTGGGAGGGAGAGGAAGGGAGGGAAAGCAAACATGATCAAGGTGTGATATGGATAAGTACCAGTTTCCCATGACTCATGTATCTATTATGATTGCAAACATATACTAATAAAGACGGGGACAGGAAATACTGTATATGCCATACATGTATACATACTAACATACATATTTATTACCACCTGGAAGTAGAAACTCAGATGCAGGTATGTGTGGACGCTAAATTAATTCTACAGATCATGTAAAAATAGGGCAGCATGAGCGCGTGTCCCCATATCCCGCCAAGGAGAGATGCAGCCACGGAGGCAGGACCGGGAGCGCGGAGGGGACCTGCGTGTAGCGTGAGGCCAGGAGCAGAGGCCGCGGCGCGGAGGGAGCCAGCGTTCGCGCGCCTGGAGGACGGCGGCTGGCAAAGCGGAAGGAGACCCGAGTGCCGTTGCTGTTTCCTCCTTGTCCTTCCGAGGATACTCTGCGTTGTTCCGAGGGACAAAGGCCAACACTGCTGTACTTATCTCTGAACTGGTCCCCTTTCCCTTCATGGAGAAGAGCTAATGCTCAGTGGAACACATGTTTTTGGGAATCAAGGAGTTAAAAAACCAGAAAAGTGAGTCAGAGAACTTCTGCCTGTGAGGCTGAGTCAACTCAGAGTGTTAAAAGAAGCCACGTGAGGAAACCTGCCTGGAAAAAGTGCTGAATGGAAATACTTGAAAAGAGCTTAGGGACACTGGTGGAGATGATTCCCATGCTGTTTCAGAAGCAGCAGCCACTAGTCACAGCGCTGTGAGGTCACAGAAACCTTGACTGTTGCCTGTTCTTCCCGTTCTCTCTAAGCCCGGCCCACCTTTGTTTCATACAAAACCACAGCATGGGGGCTCAGGGGGAGAAGAGGTTGTCTCCAAGCAGGGGACCCGGCCCGGGCAGCCGCTGTCACCTCTGGTGGCCCTGTGTGCTCGAAGATAAGGCAGTCTTTTGGAGGAGAGGCTGCTTGCTAACGGTGTCCGAGCATTCAGCTGCTGCTATCTGCTCAACATGTGGGACCGCTGGAAGGAAAAACACCCCTGGATGGGGCGAAGGTTGAGTTCAAAAGTTTTTTGAATTGTCCATGTGTGCTGGGGGCGGGGGAGGACAAGGAGAATGCTCATGACCATTGGATGAGTGGATGCAACTTAACTTTATTCATGCACATAATGAGGATATTCTGATTTTATTTACACTAAGAAAACAACTTCAGAATTTGAGTTTTGAGGTCGTGGAAATTACACAGAAACTTTAACTTTCTGAAGAAATGTCCCCTCTCCTGGCCTGGCAGTTTGACTTAAAAAAGAAGATAGTTGGGAAATTGGAGCGCTCGAGTTCCTTTTTTTCACCAGCAAAAATATTCTTCCTGTGCTTTCCGTTGCTTCCTTCTGATTTAGTACTGAATTTGTTAGAGAGCGTAGACGCAGCCCAAGTGTGTTCCTCTGTGCTGCTGTGGAAACTCCACTATTTCATTTGTGTAAAAAATGGCATTTGTATTATTATTATTATTATTATTATTATTATTATTATTTAAACTAGAGCTAATCTTTCCCTTTCTCTTGAGGAAATTCATTTGCTCAGTGTGCTGCGTGGGTTCTCCCCTCTCCAGAGTCTCTGTCGGGATTGGTGGTTTGTGGGACCTTGACTACTGGGGTAGCGCCCCCTACAGGCTCTGGAGACTGCAGTGCCAGGACTTGATCTAGTGGGAAATTTAGAGACAAGCTCTTTTTATTAAATCACTCTTTCAAGCCCGTTGTTTGGAAATACAGTTTCAGTTAGATTTCAAGGACCACCTAGTTAGAACCTAGTACTGTTTTGAAACACTATTTGAAATTGGGTATCCAGTTATGGAAATAGGTTTAAGTTGATTAAAACAGTTGGATACAGTCTCATTGAAGCAGACTTGCTTGCTTATGGATAAGCACGAAGCAACACCTACACACTTGGATTTATGCTCCTCCTCTCTCTAAGCATCCCCTTGGTCATTATGGAAAAGAACGTGGATGTAGAGGTAGGCAGTCCTGGGTTTTATCCTGTCCTGACTTAGGTGGCCTTCCGCAGCCTGCTTGGCTTCCATCAGCTCCAGTTCCCTCATGGATGAAGTGAAAGCAATGTGTGCTGGATAGTATTGTAGTGAGGGTGTGGTCAAGAGTGACTGTGGAAAACTGTGCACAGGAAGCATTTGAAACTTTTGGGCTCTATTTCCATATTGTTTGGAGGGTTGTTGTTACTTGTTATTTTTTCTTTCCAGGACTTGAGTTCCTCCTCCATCTTAAGTAGAATGGGGTCTTCTACTTATGTATATAAATGTTGATCCTGCCAACCAAATTTTTCTGACTTCTCTCATTTTTTCTTGACAGCTGCCCGTTGGTCAGCCCCTTTGATCACTCCTGTGCACCCAGTAGATATGTAGATCCTGGGAGTATCTTTTGGGCTCTCTGGTCATGTGTTCTGGCTTTTCCTAGAAGTCAGAACATCCCTCTCAGGGCTGTTTCTCAGCGGCAGTAATCTAGCTCCCCATTGAAGAGCTTAGTAACATTTTCCCAGTCACTCTTACACTCTGACCAGGATGAGGGTCTCCCAGTTGTCATGTCTTTGCAGGATTTGTCCTACTGTTATGTGCTATAAATGTGATATAATTTCATGCACTTTTGTTTGTTAAATAAATCCTATTATAAAGAACTCCAAGGGATTTATTGCAGATTATTTTACTGATTTAAAATAAGGGCACTGCTCTGCGGCCCACAAAGCTGCTTTAGTGCACAGAGTGTAGAAGTAACCTGTGGTTTGATGTCATTGGTGCCCGATTTGGTCCTGTCCAGCTGCCACCTGGTAAGAGGAGGGAGGAAGGAGGAGAAGAGCTGGTGGTCCCTTTCTGCTATCTTAACTCACAGAGCAGCTTCTAGCTTTGTGAACCTGACTCATCTTTATCCACCTCGCTTGTCTCCTTCCGGTGTGCTCTGTCCCCACTAAACCTAGGGTCATGTTGACTTACACTTCCTTCATCTGAAGCGAGTGGGTGGAAAGCTTGTGTCTACTAATGAAAATATGGAAACGAAAATACCACCCCTCTCAGAGCTAACAATATATATTTGTTGAGTGAATGATTACAACAGTTTGGAATTACTGATGACAGAGTTTCCAAATATTTTGGCCCTATTTAAGTAAAGAGACATGAATAATTTGAAGCTGGCATCCTTCTTCATTTTTTTTTTTTGGTGTTTTGCTTTAGCAATAAATGTGATGAAAGTTTAAGAACAAATTCTCATCGTTGAATGGTTCCCTCTGCCATAGAGGATCTGGGGGCTTGGATTATTCATTATCAAGTATTCTATGTGCTTTCTTTTTTCCTCACAGATGTTTGTATTGCTGTGAGTTTGGTTTTGTTTTTTGGATCCCTGTTTCGAGTAGGCTCGGATGATTTAAGTGACATATCCTAGAGTCCTCATGGCGGACACTGTGTCGATCACCCAAGGTGCACGAGCTCCTGCGTATGAGTTTGCAGGGCGAGGCAGGGAGATGGATATGCTCTCATTTGAGAATTCTACTGTGAAGTACATCAGCAAAGTTCCCTGTCACAATTTCAGGTTTACTGGAAAAAAATAGACGGGGTTTTGTTGTTATTTGAGTTTTCCCAGCGTGCAAGATTTTGGAATAGGGAAGGGTCCTGCACAGAGAGAAGCATAAAACTGGGTATGAGTTCTATCTTACTACTTTCTCTCTGGCCACGCCTGCGTAGCAGTGTAGAGCAGCCCTAACTCACAGATCCAAACAAGAATCAGGTCACTGTGTATTTCTAGAAGCTCACAGCTGCCTGCTCCCGGGCCCACACCTGGAGGTGTTCGTGGCTTGTCACTACTGCTGAATCGCTCAAGAGCAGTTGTTTTCTTAGAAGGTGCTCCCGAGAGAGGGCTGGCGGCGGCCAAGTGTCCTGCTCACCGGGCTGTTCAGTGCTTAGCGGGGCTACGCTCCGTCGCTGTGCAGATCATCAGACTCCACCAAATCATACCGATTTTAATATGTCCGTGAAGTATGTGATTAAAATATTCCTGAAACAAACATGCTCATTTCTGAGGGCAGATGGAAATTCCTCTGTCTTACTGAGGAGAAATTTCACTTAAATTTGTACAAGAATACTCCTTGGCTTATTTAATTTCACGGGGTTATGATTTCCACATCACTAAAACTAGCTGAAAAATGCGCGATGGAACATGAATCTTATTTCTTCTAACTAGTAGGTAAACATTTCCATAGAGACTTAAGAAAATACTTGATTTGTGCAGAAGTGAATGAGTATAACTGCAAAGATAAACAAGCTCAGACTGGGCATATAAAGCAGAATTACACCGAAGTGGGGGTGGACGATCCCCAGGCTCAAGTGTGCCTACTCAAAACTTGTCTTCCTGCCGCAGGTGATGACTGCCCTGAATTTTGGGGGTCTACTTCAAGACTGTATTTGAGTTTTAAACAACTTGAAAGCCCTAAACACTTTCTTAAAATTCACTTGGATATAGTTTATTAACATCGATGATCAACCAGGGGTACTAGTTTTTTACCTTCCCTGACTAATACCAGCTCATTTTTAAACATATTTCTTTGGCTGAGACAGCTTTCATTTTAGTTTCAAATTTTGGGGTACAGTTGAGGTCAAAATTTTGTCACAGAAACTTTCCCTGAGCTGTCACACCTGTATTATCCTTCAGAATTTGTGACATCTCATGTACTTTGTCTTATCGTGCTTCTGCTTTTTCTCCCTTGAAAGCAGCAGAACCGAAAGAATGATTTCTATCATGTAGTAGGACTCCATCATCAGCATGCATAAATGCTATCTTTTCTCAGAATTTCCTGATCCATGTTCCAATTTTTTTAAGAGGATGAAGAAATTGACTTTCTCTCTGCCTTCTTCAGAAATGTCTTTTTGTGACTGGCCCTTTCATCTACTAGTACCCGTAACCAGGACCCTTACAGTGCGACTCAGACACAATACAGAGTGGTGACATGTCATTTTATAAAAGCAGTCATTTTTCTGGAAGAGTTAGTTTCTCTGATGAAGCCAGAGTTTGAAGCATTTAATAGAAAACCTGGAGGACCTCAGAACATGATTCAGCAGCATTCAGTGGAGCTGCAGCAATTCATTGTCTCTTACTGGGAAGGACATGGCCTGGGAAAGGCTGGGGAGGGAGGGAGGAGGCAAGAACCAGAAGGTGCCGGGGTCCTCTGGACGGGAGGAGAGATAAAAATTCAGGGCACCTCATGCCGCAAGGCACAGCATGGTTGTACCCAGGGCCTTAACACGCGGTTGGACCCCTGTCTCCTTTTCACCTGGAACTGCGCCCTTTGCTGACTTTTTGTTTGTTTTGAAGTAGCCGGAAAGGATATTTTTTGCTCTGAGTCAGTTTAGCTTTTGTAGAAGCTGCTTGTTGTGAGTCATCTATTGTCTCTCTGGGTTTTAACTCAGTGTGATACGGTTATTTAAATATAGTGTGTTTCTGTATGGTTATAAAAGCGAGCTTTCATATAAATATGTCTATCCTTTTCTTGCCTTTGAGTCCTGCTCTCCTTGGCAGAGCTTCCTGTTTCTCTAGTTCTTTTTTCCGGGATTTATTTACCTCTGCATTTCTAAATACTTTTCTTGTTTTATACTCACTTTGTTTGCCAACTGTAGACCTTATGTACTATCTGATGTCTATTCATGTTTAGGATTTTAAACTAATATCCTTATGGTTACCAACATAATTCTTCCTCATAGATTTACACCCTTTGGGTTAAATTAGTGATTAGATTATTTATACTAGAATTGATGTAACATTTGAAAAATTAATAGCTGACATTTATTGGGTACTTTAGATGCAAGATATAGCAGAAGAGTTGAGGTATGTATTATCTTTATAGCAGTAATATAAAACAGTTATTACTATTCTTTGCACTTCATGGATGTGGACAAAGGAAACAGATAAAAGATTAAATAACTTCTTCAAAGTCATTTAGGTAGTGTTTGGTGGAATCAGTCCAAAGAAAATCTTACTGTAGAGTTTACTTTCAACCAAGACACTCTTTGTATTCTTTTTTTTTTTTTTTTTTTGAGACAGGGTCTCACTTTGTAGTTCAGGCTGGCCCTGAGCTCACTCTGTAGTCCAGGCAAACCTGGAACTCAGCAATCTTCCTGCCTCTGCCTCCCGCGTGCTGGGATTATAGGCATGAGCCACCACGCCCAGCTCTGTGGTTTGTGGTATTGATTGTTGGTGGGCCTGAGTCATCAAGTCCAGCATTGTATGTGGTTACCAGGATCGAACTCAGGACCTTGCGCTTGCAGGGCAGGTGCCGGAACCACTGAGCTAAATCTCTGGCCCCACTCTTTGTATTCTTATGATTTTATAAATATTATTTATGGTGGAACTGCATACTCCTTCCCCTTCCTTTTCCTTCCCCTCCTCTCGCATTAGCTATAAGTTATATGTCCTGAATTCACCCTCTAAATTTCTTGCCTTTTTCTCTTTACTATCTTTTGGCTTACTTTCTTGGAGATTGCCTGAATTGTTTCTTTTGACTCTCCTGTTGACTCTTCATCTTGTGATGTTTTTTTTTTTGGCTTTTGAGACAGGGTCTCGCTTTGTAGTTCAGGCTGGCCCTGAGCTCACTATGGTGCCCAGGCAAGCTGCCGCGAACTCAGCAATCCTCCTGTCTCTGCCTCCCGAGTGCTGGGATTACAGGCATGAGCCACCACGCCTGGCATTGTGGTATGCGGCGTTGATTGTTGGTGGGCGTGTCTCCACACCCAGCATTATATGTGGTTACCTGGGATCGAACTCAGGACCTTGTGCTTGCGAGGCAGGCACCGGAAACACTGAGCTAACCCTCCAGCCCCATCTTGTGATGTTTTATCGATTTCAAGAAGTGTTTCTTATTTTTGGCACATTCCTTTGTTATTTAGTTCCTATCCCCAGTTATGTAGTTCGGTCTTGTCTTGCATTGTCATGCACTGGCTTTTGTCCAGTGTCAGGAGACACACAACCATCAGATCACCTGTAGGGTCAGGGCTTAGAGCCGACAGGCATGCTCCGCGGGTGGCCCTGGCCTATCAGGTTGGCACCCTCTGCAGTCATCCAGGGTGTCTAGTCTGGTCAGCTGCTGATCCTCAGGTGTCCTGACCTGGAAGCTTTGCTGTGAGCAGATCAGAATTCTCCAGAATGGAATCTTTGGGATTTGTACCTGCAGCAGGTGCTGTGGGAGCCATGTTTGGGGCACTCATTTACCCCTTTGCCCAGCACCTCCTCTCCCATTTGTGCTGAATTTTTGTAGAGAGAAGGTGTTTTTCCTCTCGCTTTGGTGGGAGAGGCATAGACAAATGCTGAGTGGGAAGGAGGAAAAGGAGGCTTCCCTTGTCTTGAAGGAAGGACTTGACTCTTGGAGAAATTCATCCTTTCTGAGTGTCTTGGTGCACATGGCCTTTCCTTTTTGAAGAATTCAGCATTTCTCATTCTAATAGAACAGCGACTTCTTCATAGCTTCCATCTAGAAAAGACTCACCACTTCTTTTGTATTGTCGTCACCTACCCTTTTCTCATTTTTTCCTTGTGGAATTTTACTTTTTATAGTTTAGTTACTTTTATTACATTGGAGTTGGGGAAGGTCACAGAGATAAACACTATGGTAGGACAGCATGCTTAAAGTCTGATTATATCACCATGGAAAGTATTTGTTTCCTGCTATTTGTTTCATTTTCCTGTTAGGATAATAATTGACTCAGAAGAACATGATAGACTCTCTTGTTATATTGTCTGAGCTTTTCTGATGTGTATCTTTCTTCTGTTCTTCTTAGCTCTTTCCATCTTTACCTATAAAAGAAAAGGATTGAGAGTAGGTTTTAGGATCTAGGTCTGATACTTAAGAATCATGTCTGAATCTCATGTATTCCCTGGGACTTTCCCTTTTGCAAATATTCTTTGAAAATTTACCTGTCCTCTAGCTCACCCCACTGATTCAGATCCTGGTTATGAACTTAAGGTATATGCATAATTCCTCTTAGGAATGTGGCAAAGGCTTTAGGGTTGAAACTCTGCATAGAATATCTGCTTTCTCTTGGTAGCCAGTTGGAAGTTGTGTTCTTTGGTGGCTCATGGCCCTTAGTGGGAGCTTGTGGATCAGGTTCTGCCCATCCTTGGAGTTGCTGTGGATCAGAGTGATACTTAGTGAATGGTAAGGGGTTCGGCTCCCTCATCTCCTGGAAGACTATCACACTCACATTCACAGATTATTGAAGAGGGCTGACGGTAGCAAAGGTTTTACATTTCAACAAGGGAAACAGTTGCCGCAGGAAGGCACTTTGGAAAACCTATGGCACAGACAAAATAAGGGATACTCCAGGGAAATTATGGTGAGATTCCCAGCACTTGGACTTGCTGTGGTCTGTAACTTTGCCCACAAGTTTGAAGAACACAGAGGAAACAGGCTCATCAAATTTGGAGCCGATTCAAGCGGGAATGAAAGTGTAAGCAATGACAAAAATGTGTCTGAAAATGAGGTGAATGTGCTGGAATGTTGGATAAAAATAACAAGATGACATTTCAAAGAGATAAATGTAAAATCTTATTTTGGAATTAAAATCAATGATAATGATGGGAGAAAAAAAATCTACTGGTCGTAGTACAGAAGCATAGAGAAAGATATCGAGGTTTTCTTTGACTAAAAGCTCAATATAAACCATTAGATTTGATGAGCCAACTAAAAAGCTGCATTAATGGAACCATAATGTATTGATTTCAGGAAATAACATTCCTCCTGCTCTTCAGTGGTTAGACCACACCTGCAGCCTGTGTTTGCCTGTGAGCCTCTCTTTGTCAGAGTTATCCGAGAAGGGCAGTCAGCAATGGGCCTGGGTCTGGAAGCAGGTGCCAGGAGAAACTGGAAGGAACTGAGGATTTTTAGGTGGAACATACAACTGTCTTCTGATTAGCTGCAAAATATCATGCAGCTTTTACTCCTTGAGTTCCAATAGCCTCATGATTACAGTGTGGAGAGGAAGTTTTGCTGTGTGGTGGTGGTAGTGGCTACATGTCAGGAAGTGCTATTTGGAGAGCCTGGAGAGGTAAGAGGTAGGATGGGGCTGAGGACATTTTTTTCCCTCAGGATAAGTCATCTGAATATTTTACCATGCTATAGATAAATGATATAGTCAGTCTACTGTATATACTATCTTCATAAATAGTATATTATGCATGAAAGGAAGGTATGTCAGTTTATTGGTAATAGAAGGTATTATAGGGAAGGTATTATGAGGGAAGGTAACTTATAAAGAATAACAATTTTTCTTGTAAAAGATGCACCTTAGAGATAAGCCTATTAATACATGAATAAATCATTCATGAAGGCACAGCCCTGTGAGCCAGTCACCTGTTACAGGTGTGACTCGATTCTCATCTCTTAGCACCTCACAGTGGTGTATAGTAGCTAACTTTCCCAGTGTTGGTACAAAATACCTGATAAGCGCAGTGTAAAGAAGAAGAGGTTAATGGTTTCAGAGATTCAGCCCCTGCTTGGTGGGCATCAAGGCAGAAACGTCATGGTGGATGAGCTTGGTGAAGCACAGATGCTTAGTTCATGGTGGCCAGAAAGCAGAGCAGGCAGACAGTGCCAGGGAGGAAGGGGCCAGGGCCCCGATGCAGTGCCAGAGTTCATGCCTCCGTGACCTGTCTGATGCGCTCAGAGCTGTACTTTAATAATGCCACCACCAATCAAGTTAATAGTCCAGCTTATCTTTGATATGAGGATTAACATGAATTTAAAGGGAGGGAATTCAAACCATAGCAAAGACTTACATGTGGAAAGTGGGACTATTGCCGGGACCCCACACCTAGAGGAGAGACATCTTGCAAACAGACTGATTGCCAGAGACAGGAAAGCTGTCTCTGGGAGTGGCAAATGACTCGCCCTGGAAGGTGTTTAAGGAAGGCCTGGATACATTCCTGCCGTGCTGTAACATTTCTGTTTGGTTGGAAATGAACTATGTGAACTTTAAAATCCTTATGAAGTATTGCTATAGGAGACAGTGATGCTGGAGAAAGTGTCAGGAGCAAGTGAAATGGGAGCCATCCTGACCAGTCCCAAATTCGTCTAGATGTGAATACTTGGTAAAAAAGAAAACAGTAAAGGGAACTGTGGCCCCTTCTCACCCATAAAAGTTCCATCTGAATGATAAAACTAGTACAAAATTCAGGGCTGTTCATTTAGGACAGTCACTTGGTACATTCAGGGAGCTCGATCAAACACTACTACCCTGGGTGTAGTACTAGGGTTTGGGTGGAGCACCTTAAGAAACCCAGTCTGCTCTTGAGTGACACCATCCAAATTTGTTTATTAAATATTTGGTGAATCTGTGTTTGGATCTGTTGATGGCAGCTGATCACACTGGCCAGAAGTCAACCCTCGATACCTTTGTTTTAAAATGTTGTGGAGACATGAAAACACCACGAAAAGGCCAAAGCTGGTGGATGAGCCATTATTTATTTAGGGGTCTAGTTTTCAGGCCCATCCTGGGCCTGGTTAGAGGAATTGCAGCATGCTTTTGCAGTTACGATAAGCACTGAAAACTGTTTCTTGTCAAGGGTGGAGAACTTTCTGGGGTCTGGAGTAGACAGGTAAACAAGTTGAGCTAAGAGTTTGATGGGCAGGCACCTCTCCTTGCCGGGAGAAAGGCGGGCTCCAGAAGGTCAGCCAGAAGCCATCCCTCCCTCCCGTCTTCTCCTCTACTAGCCATTAAAGTCGTAAGGCCATGCTGGCGCCTAGCATGACACAGTGAGCCTGGTGGTCGATGAGGGTTTTGGAGGCAATGGCCTCACAGCACGCAGATCCTACACCACCTGCCTCTTGGTTTCTGTGGTCTTCTTGGAAGCAGGCAGGGTGGCAAGGGTGGATAATGGTAGACCTGACATTCTGTTTACCAGATGGTCACCGAGAAGAGTTCTCTGTCTCCAGTTGTTTCAAATAGAAGAATTTTGCCTGGGAAAAAAGAGAGGAGCGTGGAAGGAAATTAGAGAGAAGGTTAAATTTACTGAGGAGAAAATAATCCCTAAAGGAAAGCCAAATCAAAACTCCCAGACTAGTTAGAATATAGTTACTATTTCAGAAGGCTAAGGCAAAGAGGGGGTTATATTATTTTCCCCTTGGAACTTGAATGTGCCTCAGACACCACAGGTTTGTGGAGGCACTTAAGAACCAAAGATCTGTCCCAGACAGTTCCATGTGGTTGTCTGCTTTGAGGACTGATACGCCTTCCTGGACCACGTGCTGAGGAAGAGCTACAGCACACTTTGGCTACCGCTGTGTTAACATTCTTGGGTAGGGAGCAAAGTCACAGAGTGAACTGGAGGCCAAGTTAGGTCCAAATGTGTGCATCATGGATGCACCTCAGAATGCCTTCAGGCACAGGGCACTGGTGTTCTGGCAGTATGCAATGGAGGTGATCCATGTCTAAGGACACAGGATGCCAGGAACAGCACCACTTATGTGCTCTGTTGGAAAAGTATACTCAGTTCACCTGCTCTCTCAGTTCGTGTTTGCTAGGCTGTGCCTGGACGCTCGTAGCAAACTCTGATCCTCATGAGTCTACTTTTGCCAAGGTCTAAGGTTCTGCTAGTTGAGTCTTTTCTTGCTTAATTTTCCACAGAGCACACTTGCTCTGCAGCTGTGCAAAGGGCCTCCTTTACCCTTTCAGTCTGAGGGGTGAGGCTCACACCAGGTGTATAAGCAGAGTATGATTTACGGATCAGTAGTTTTATTGTTTCTCAAAGGAAGTCCTTTAGCACTGTGCTTGGCTGGTTTAACTCTCCCTGCCATTCGATCCCTGACATTATTTGGAACTGCTTCAGATCAGGAAATAACAAGGTAAAAGCTACTCACAAGACGTGGAGCGAAGTGCAGTGGGAGTTGCCCTCGAGGGTGCCTCCGTAGGCAAGCCTTTCCCGGCTCTGTGCACCCCTCGTCTCACTTGCTTGTGTCTCACACTATCCTGAATGGTGGCAGAGCTGCCCTCCTAAGTGAAGAGGAAGAAACCGAGTGACACAGTCTTACCTAAAGTGAAACACCAGCCGCTGATGAAGCTAGGACTCTTATTTTGACCTTTCTGGCTCCAAAATCTGTGTGTGTTAGTGGTTTACTCTAAGTACCACTCTTGGAAGAAATTGACAGATGGTAGAGTCACCTGAGGCTTTAACGGAAACTGTAGGACTTAGGTTGCGCTCCCAGCTTCCAGCCGCCCCTTGGTGAAGCCAAACCTCTTCTTCTTTCTGAAATTCATCCTGGGCGAGGAAGGTGTAAGCAGACAGCAACCCGAAATATGCGATTCAGTCTGGATGAATTACTTTCTAGGTAACAGAAAGAAGCTATTGAATTACTATTACAGAGCCTTTGGAGAATCATGGATAATACATGTAAAGGAGCTGGAAGGCTGAGACAGGCAAACATAATTTAGGTTTTCAAAAATGAGAAATCCATGACTTTCACACACTAAAAGAGCCTCCTAGGATGCTCTAAATGGGTTATGAGACAGAGTGTGTGAGCCCTTGGCCAGCAGATGAGTGATCCTGAAATGCAAATTGAAATTGTTTAGCCAATGTCGCTTGCTTTCTCCTTCCCTCCCTCCCTCCCTCCCTCCCTCCCTCCCTCCCTCCCTCCCTCCCTTCCATCCTTCCTTCTTTATTCTTTTGAGACAGGGTCTCGCTTTGTAGTTCAGGCTGGCCCTGAGCTCACTATGTAGCTCAGACAAGCTTCAACTCAGCAATTCTCCTGCCTCTGCCTCCCGAGTGCTGGGATGACAGGCGTGAGCCACCATGCCCGACATGGTGGTGTGTGATACTGATTGCTGGTGGGCGTGACTCACCATGCCCAGTACTGTTGTATGTGGTTACTGGGGATCAAACCAGGGACCTTTGCTTGCTAGGCAGGCACCAGAACCACTGAGCTAAATCTCCAGCCCTCGCATGATTTCTTTTCAGGAAATTTAAAGTTGCAAAGCTGTAAATGGAGAAAATTCAGCAGATATCATATAGCTGGGGCTCTGTAAGATGTTTGACAATGTCTTCGTCCATGTGTTTTATATCTGAAGCTTCTGGTAAGAGGTTGATATGTATGAACTGTATGAGAACACAGTTGGGTAGCATTGTGTGCTTTTGCATAACTTCACCAGTGCCTCAGAGGCATGAGACCTTCGAGTGTGGTGACTAGTAATTAGAAAAGTATAAAACTTTCTTCCCCTTACCAGCTGAAAGAACTAAGTCAGCAACTTAGGTAAGAATAAAGAGACCATGGAAATCAAAATTGTAGGTTAAAAACAGTTGGGAGGAATAGAGAATATCTCAAATGAGGCCAGAAGGTTGTGAACAGGTATGAATGGTTAGGACAATAGAGCTAAATCCTATTGTGAGGATTTTGGTCATTGTTTCTGCAATATTACATCCTCTATTTGTCTTGGCTGGGCATTGGGATTAGGAGATGCTCATGTCATCTAAGGGAAAATGAGGCAGACAATAGCGTGTAGCAATGCCGTGATGAAAGTAACCCCGGGATGCTGTATCACAGGGAAAATAAGTCTGCTGTGGGTTTGAGCGGTGCGGCTTTTGGTGAGAGTTACTGAGCCAAGCAAGGCCACCGGACAAGGCCATGTTGGAACAATTTTGAGGCTTGGGGAGGAGTTAACTGGTGATGGGTTTGGGGTGGAATGCTTCCATTCAAGGAAGAGCCGTGTGTGACGAAGTGGCGCCCGAGAGCAGTAGGATCTGGGAGGGAGATGACGCAGAGAACCACACTGCTGTGCTCGTCGCTGGCAGAGAACTGCAGCAGAGGGCGGTCATGCGGCTCCCCCACGTCAGGGTGTCCTGCTGCTGAGTTAGGGAAAGTGAGAGAGGCTGTGGAAGTTCCCGAAAGAGGAATGGTTACAGTGCAAGGGGCACACTCAGGGCCAGCGTTTTCCCAACTTACCTGATTATTAGGCTCATTTTGCATTTCTTAAAAATATTATTTCTCACTTTGGCAAATCTGATTTCAGTTGTTTTAATTTGGGTCCTATGAGTCTGAAGAATCCTATGCCAGTTTCCCTCTCTCCCTCCCATGCGCTCTCTCTCTCTTTCTCTCTCTCTCTGAAATTCTGTTATACACTATGGGGAGGTTTAAAGTTGTCATACTGACCAGGAAATGATCATAATGGCACTAAACTGGGCTATTCTGGTTGCAAGGTAATGAATGATTTGAGAAGGGTACAAACTTTTGACAGCCTAGGTCAGAAATCAGTGCCTAAGGACAGTCATTATAGTTTGAATTGGCTTGAGACAATGAATGAGTTAAATTCCATCTTTACCTGAATATAAAGGATAAGGGAGAAGGAAGTAGTCGACTGATCCCAGTTTTCAGGCATGGCCTACTAGGTGGTGCCTTTCCTTGGGAGAGATTTCTGTTTTGTCAAATGGAGTTTAAACTGCCTAGAGGATATCCAGGTGGAGATATTCAATAGACAAATAGCCAGATCTGGAGTCTAGGAGAGAGATTTGTTGGATTGAGAAGAGCAGAGAAATACTGAAGGAAAGCTGATGAGGTATTCCCAGAGGAAGACAAATCATAGGGGAGGAGGAGAAAAATGAGAACGGGGTAGAGATAACATAAGTTGAGTGAGCAGAAACACTGAGGGTTGCTGATGGGTTTGGATAATGGTCAGAGTTGCTAATCATTTTTTTTTCTTTTTTTTTTTTTTGAGACAGGGTCTCGCTTTGTAGTTCAGGCTGGCCTTCAGCTCACTATGTAGCCCAGGCAAGCCACCGCGAACTCAGCAATCCTCCTGTCTCTGCCTCCTGAGAGCTGGGATTACAGGCGTGAGCCACCACACCCGGCACTCTTGTATGTGGTATTGATGGCTGGTGGGTGTGAGTCACCAGGCCCAGCATTGTATGTGGTTACTGGGGTCGAACTCAGGATCTTGCGCTTGCGAGGCAGGCGCCAGAACCACTGAGCTAAATCTCCGGCCCCCTGCTAATCAGTTTTGAGTTCTTTCTGTGAGTTAGCCCCGTTTTGTCTGTTTCATCAAATCATCACAATAAGTAGTTGAGGTGGGGCCAGTTGTCATCTCAGTGAAATACGGGAAAACTGAAGAAGCAGAGGTGAAAAAGCTTGCCTGAAGTCACGTGCTGATCAACACTGGAGTCAAGATTCAATTACAGAATAAGCAAAAGCACTTTGATGTGCTCTCTGTTCACCGCCACCGCTGCTCATTAAGGAGAACATGGCTAAAGAGGGATCCACTGAGTCCACTAACCGGAAAGTTCTGTGTGTAGGCCCTATTCTGGTGCTGCAGGAAAGTGTTTTGAATTCCAAAACAGGATTAAAGACACGAATGGGAGATGACTTTCCACAAAGGAAGATAAGCAGGTAGTGACTAGAGGGCAGTGTGGCTTAAAGGGAATTTTGCTTTAAGATAGAAAATTGTATTTATATGGTGAGGAAAGAATAAATAGAAATAGGCTTATAAGCCCAAAATGGAGGAAATGTTATTGGAGTTAAAACCCCTGAGGAATCATGAGTAGTAGAATCCAGAGCAGCCTAGAAAAAGGAATGGCGCCCTTCCAGCCTGGAGGGAGGAGGCATGTGCTCTGAGAACACAGGAAAGAAGGGTGCCTTCGAAGTGGGTGCCAGGCTCAGTTAGGAGGGGTCACCCCTGGCCGGAGTGAGAGCCACCCAATTTAGACTGTCGACTAACTGTACCATCGTCTTCTTTTTCTCAACCAAGAAAGCTCTGCCTCGGCTGGCCCCTCTCTGTTCCCCTTTCGCCTTCCCTCTAGAACCTGTGAAAAACTTTGTTTCCAGCCACTGGTTGTTTCTGTGATGTGCAGTACTTTCCCATCCGGGAACAGAAAGCTTCCGGATAAAATCAGGTGGGCTGATGGGGAGGGGAGGGAGCAATGTTTGTGTGCTTTTACTTTATCCCTTAGAAAAAGGAGATGGGCAGGGGTGGAGGAGCACGGTGAAGGCCGAAGGGGTGGGGGCCAGCAGGAGGTGGGCTGGAGTGAAGCCAGCTTGAGAAACGGACAGATTAGAGTAACCATGACAACAGGCTATAGGCAAAGGCCCGAGTTTGAGGCAGTGGGAAGGAGGTAGAGCATGTTGGCTGGGGGTAAACCCAGAGTTTTGGAAAAACTCTGTCTTCCCTCAGGGCTCTTGGCTGTTACTGAAATCACCATAGTCACCCACAGTGCCTGGGAGGGAAAGAAAGGAGGGAGGGAGAGGAGACATTAGGAGGCGAGACAGGTTCAGCGGGCTCGAGAGAGAGTGGGACCCGAGACGGAAGAAGGGCTTAGACTGGAGAGACTCGGGAGGATTGGGACATTCAGGGCTCATAGCCCCAGTCTACCTCCGAGACTTCTGGTGCTCATGGGTGCCTGTTTATCATTTACAGTATGGTAGCAAAGTGCCACAAATGACACACCTTTTATTGTTAGTTTTTGGGGTATCACAGTTTTCACTCCTGGACGGTGAGACATGAATCTATCGAAACTCTTTTCCTGAGGGTGCTGGTCAAAGTCATTGTCTCTCTGTCTCTCTCTTTTGCAATCAAATGAACGTAGCTTCTTCTCCCAGTTTAGGCCTGGAATTAGTTAAGAATTCCTTAGGAGTTTTTGCCCTTCCTGTGTTGCCATATTGCTTCTGTAGCTGCTTAAGGATCTATCAGTACAAAATGCAGATACTTTAAAAATAGGTGAATGCAGTTGTTGCTTTCTAAATAAGATCAGAGCACTGAGTGAAACCGTAGGATGCTGGCTGAGGACAACCAAATGGTGCCTTTGGCTTACGCTTCTCTTCGTCACGCCGGGCGAGACCCCTCCCAGAATAGCGCCGGCGCTGTTGGGAGGGACATGGCTGGTTGTCCCGCCTAATGCAGAGAACTCCATAATGTGGCTTTGACCTTGAGCTCCTGTCCGACAGGCGGGGACCTTCCAGATTTCCCGGAGACGCATAGCGGTGCTGCCCCCGCGGGGGCCGCGACCCGCGAGCAGAGGGACGCCTGCGTGATGGCGCCTGCGTGATGGCGCCCACGGTCCCCAGGGGCTCGAGGGCCGCGCCGCAGCTGTGGGCCCAGGTGTCGCAGATGTTGCCCTTTGACTGGGGAGGAGGTAGCCAGTGGCTCTGGAAGTGGGTTCATATCCATTCCTAACTCTCTTTCTCTCCAAATAAGCATGTGTAGCCCAAGCTGTTGGGAAAATGAGCTTTTTTTTTCCTACAAAAAATGTTAAAATAAGAGATACAGGACCGAGCACTTTGTTCTGAACTGTCATAAATAGCTGTGCAAAGAGAAAACATAGAGAGACCTGATTTCCCCCGAGTGCAGAGCAGACTGTCTCAAAGTGGGAACGAGTAGGCAGGATTCTACAATTTTGCTATAAGCCTGAAATGAGTTTTTCTTTCTTTTTGTTTTGAAAAATCTACTTCTGCCAGGTTGACGTAGTCATTTTATTTTTCTTGGCTGCAGTTTAGCCTCTCGATGTGTAGATCTGACCATCGGAGATACGGAGTTCTTGGCCCCCGAAGGGATGAGCTCTGCATTGGTTGGGAGATTCTCGAACCTACTTAAACTTTGATATAAGCACCTTTGGGGTTTGCTGTGGAAGCGCACACGATGAGAGGTCACCAGCAAGTGCATGACAGGGAGGGAAAAGAAACGAGAGACCAGGTGTGGATATACAATGACGTGGGGCTTCAGTCCACGGCCAGCTGCTTCCAAGGTGGGGAGGCGCGGAGGGGAGAGTGCCCCATCCTGGTAGCCAGGAGGCGGGAACCGGGGCGGGAGGCGCGCTGCACCAGGTCTCGCTCTCAGCGGCCACCGGTGCCGACCGGGTCCGCTTCCGAACATCACAGTTGGCTACAGTGCCCTCAGGGCCCAGTTCTGTACGCTGAAAGCCCTTCCTGCCAGTGCGTGAGGCTCTTGGGGGAATGTCTAGATAGAAACCGGACGAGGGACCGTGGGAGGGAGGGAGGAAGGGGGAGAAGTGTACTCTTTGGTGCCTCTTCTCAGGAAGACCCTGACCCTGTTAGGTGAGAGCCCCTGCTGGCTTCGTCTCGCCTTCCTTCCTTCCTTCCTTCCTTGGGCCCCAGGTGCAGGAAGAGCCACCCTCTGGCTCAGAGCTTCAGGGGACGCAGGCGCTGTGTCCCGGACACGGGGCTTCACGGGAAAGGCGCGGGGGCCGGTTGGGTGCAGGGCTGGCGGCACGGTGCGGACGGTGCAGAGCAGAGCCTTGCGCCCATCTCCGGGCGCTGCCGGGCCTGATTCATCGAGGGACAGGGGTTGCGGGCCAGACAGTGGGTACAGTTGTGGACATTGGGGAAGTGACTGTTCACTTCCAGCCGGTCAGGATAGCGGTCTGGGGGGAAAGACGTCGGAACCCCTCACTGTCCGGGACACGCTGTGCGTGAGAGCTCTGGCCTCAGGGCCAGCATGGGGAAAGAGTGGAGAGTTGGTGCCAGAGTCCCAGGAAAACCCACGGCGGAGAAACAGGAAAACGGGATAACCGGGAGGCGAGGGATGGGGAACAGGAAGGAGCCGTGCGCACAGGTCAGGGCGGGGAGGCAGGAGGAAGAGGAAGGGCTCTGGGAGCCGCAGGGCACCCCTGGGAAAGGCTCCGGTCTGCGCCCTGCGCCCTCCGCTCTCCGTGGGCTTCGGATCAGGTTTCCCGGGAGCAGGGGGAGAACGCAGGAGCGGTCACAGCTTCCCCTGGGCAGAGTGTGCTGCCGGGACCCTGGGAGAGGGCGGCTTGGAGAGGCGAGGACAACTTCCATCCCTTGGTGTTTGAAATTTTATTCTGTAAAGGACAATTGGGGAGGTTGTTTCAAGGAAATAATTACAAGAGGGAAAGAAGGGAGAGACATGTATCTGGTGGGGGGAGAAGAAATCTACAGTAAGGGTAGGTTTTAGGGACTTTTGTGTGGTTGCGAGGGCTTTGGGGACGAGCGGGAAGAAAAGTACATCGAGGCTGAGCTTCCTGAGCACTTATTAATCAGCTCAGATCCGCACAATGTCGGCTCTCAGGCAAGTTCATTTTAAATTGGAGTTCATTTTTTAAAAACCCTACCAGTCTAAATACTTACTCTTTTAGATCCTAGAGATGGATGAAGTTAAATAGCTCTTTTAAGAACAGCACGGCATGGAAAATAACTAGGTTTACTCTGCTAAGTTTAGCATATAAAGCTCTTTCCTGAATGGTTTCTTTGTTAACCCCAGGCTGGAGGAGTTCAGTTCCCCTTTATTTGGTGAATTCCTTAATTGGATTTTGTTTGCCGATCTTACTTTCTCACATTGTAAGATTTTAATAAATCATTATAATCATTCCCTTATGTCTTGCAAAAATAACATTTCTGACAGTCCCTGAAAAAATTTTTTTCTCCCTGTGTTTGTATCATGGGATTATTAGTGTAGCTTACAAATGAATCAGCAAAGGACTGCGCAGCCAAGGGTGTGTTTCCGTCCTTTCCCAGGCGTGAGCTCAGAGCATGGTTACTAGGAAGTCGCGGGGTCCCCTCGGCCGGGGGTGGACGGCATATTATCTCCTGTCTAGATTATTGGCGAGGTGCCCCGTGGGGACAGCGGAGAGCTCTCCTGTGGCTCGGTCAGTAAAGCCTCCGCAGGAAGCAGGTTTATTGGTGAGATCTGTGTTCTGGCGGCTCCCGCCACGTCCTCCGCTCAGATTCTTCCGGGTCGGTTCTGGCCGATGACTGGGGAAGGAAGACTGCGTGTTTTGTTTAGCCGAGCGTGCCGGGCCCCAGGGACTCCCCTTCCGAGAGCCATCAAGTGCGGCCTCCTTCCGCGGCGGTCTCAGGACTGGCGCGCTCACCTGTTCGGACACTGAGCCCAGACGTGTGGCTTTTCCTTTACACTTCTAGTATTCCTAGTTTGCTGCTTTGTGTGGAGACCCTAACGCTTAGGCTCCGTGTAATTTATGTGACCCGGAGAGTGAATGTAATTGATTTTGTGCCTTCCTGCAGTTTCTGTCCCCTCTCTTCTTCAGTTATTCTCTGGATCCTGTCTGAAGAGACAGCAGGAGACACTGCCTTTCCCACGGCCCGAACAACTTTCGCAGCTCTGCTGTTGGTGGAGATGTGGGGCGAGCAGGAATTATCTTATACGGTGGTTAGCGACAGAATTTCTCCCAGGAGGCTTACGGTGTGCTTGGCAGTTTACGCTCTCCGGCTCAAGACAGCTCAGGCCGGTTCGGTTCCCGTTTCCCCCACCTGTGAGGAAAGATGTAAGTCTAGTTGGAGGGGTGATTTTTAAGTCCGAAAATCTCACTCTGCTCAATCCTCCCTCCTCCTCCTCCCAAACAATCATCTTGATGCCATATTTAAAAAATAGGCCTGGGTGTGGAGGTGCGCCCTGGCTCAACTCCTTCCTGGGGGCTGGTTTGTTTAGTAAACTCTTAGTGGGAAGTCTTGGAGGGGGGTCTTTGATCTTTATAATTTTTCTATTTCTTTTCTTCTACTCCTCCTCCTCCTCCTTCTCTTTCTCTTTATTCCTCTTCCTCCTCCTTCTGCTACTGGTAACAAAAGAATTAATGTAATATAAAGCTGGCGATATCATTTTATTCTTCCTCTTTATACCTGTGCGGTCTAATCATGCTCCTAATTTGTAGCCCATGTAGATATGAATGACCTATTTAACATATTTGATGGTGTGAGTGAATGTGTACAGAAACTTAGAAATGTATTGAAAGCAAAGAATGAAGAAATACAGTGTCTAAAACCTATAGGGAAAAAGATTTAATTTGCGAAATTAGGTGAAACATTTTGAACCATGTGTTGTTTCGGTTTCTATAATGCATCTGTCGAGTAAACCTAAAAATTCCAGCACATGTGATATTTTAAGTTTTGCCCCAAATGGGGCAGGGTGTCTTCCCCGGCTTCAGCTCTGCGGAAGCCCCTGCTGCAGGTGTAGGCAGCCGGCTCTCTCTCGGACCCAGGAGAAGCCGTTGCCTTCTTTCCTGTTTCTGCCTCCGCCTTTCTGCACTCAAAAGTTGGCAAATGCTGGTCATGTCGTGGGTCTATTTATAGTACGCGCACGTCTAACCACCTTGTTCTTTTCTTAGCATTAGCTTGACGTGCTATCAATTATCCATGAGGTGAATGACAACACAGGGAAAGCTATTTGAGGCAGATGCCCTGAGGTGAGCGGTGTGTGCGGTGGTGGAGGTCACGCGGGGACAGCTCCGGATGAGCAGGGTATAGGAGACGCTCCTCGCAGCCTAAGATGGTGAGCGACCGAGTGCCCACGGGTCAGCGGGAATTCTGAGCTGCCGCCGCCTCACAGGCTCTGTCTGCCCTTCTCGCCGGTGTCCTTGGGTCCCGAAAGCCCATTTGAAAACTGCAAAGAGCAGGAGCTAAAGAAGGAGACCGCCTCCCACAGCAGGTCGCTTTTGTTGCTCTCTCCAGCCTCAGGAGGGGGACAGGGAAGTGTTGGGTCAGCATGATGTGGCCGGAGCAGGACACCATCCTCATTTCTTAGCGGAGGGACTGTGAGGAAGCTTCTGGAAGACAGGAAAAAGTCAGCCCCCGCGTGCTGTCCCTGGAGGGGCGAGGAGGGTCTTCCTGGCGGCAGCTGCGCCGTCATGGCCGTCCGGCTCCAGTGCGGCCTCGCCTTCCCCGCAGAGCCCCCTGGGTCTTCTGCATACTAGACCAGCTTGTCGAGTTTGCTCCCCCTCTTGGACTCCCTCCTTCTCACTGTTGCAGCAGAAACGTCAGTCGTCCCTGCTCAGGGCCCTGCGCACTGTCCTCCCTTCCTCAACGCCACTTTGGGGTACGGGGAGGTGCTGGTGGATTTGCTCTCAGACCTGACATAACAGTGCCGATGTCCTGCTTGTCCGGGGGCCTCAAACTGAATTGCTCCTGATCAGGGTGACGGAGAGGCTTTACGTTTCACAGGTGCCCGGCAGTCGTGTGTCACTGTTCCTGGCCAGGCCCTCTGTCCACTGTGTACTGTGGGTCTGAAGAGATAGGGACAGACTGAACCCGAGTCCAAGCAGAGGGGCAGCAAATTCACTAAGCATTGTGTCTTCCTTGCCAGGAGTGAGCGGCCTCGGCCTGCACAACGCACTCAGTTTCTCAGTCTTCGCACTGTCTTCCAGCTGCTGCTTCTCTGACCCTTTGGCGAGGGCTCAGCGTCTGTGAGCTCTCTGCAGCTGGTCCCTTGGGACGGAACAGCGTCGTCCCGAAAGGTCTTGGACTCCTCGCAAGTTCCTGGCTCTGTGGAGGCCTCGGCCGACTCTTGCAGGGCTTCTGCTGGGAGGCTAGTGCCATCTGGCCAGCTAATCCACTTTCCGGAACAGTGTCTAGCGCCAGAGAATGTCTGCGTCCCTGAGGATCCTGGTGCCATTTAACTGCCTCCAGGTTCCTGGGGATCTATTTGCAATCTTTGTTATCTTCTTGGCAGAGCTACCTGTCCTTTCCTTTCTCTTATTCTCGAGTCAGACCACTCAAGTTGAACGTGCTTTATTATTTAGAGAGCTCATGGGGAGGAGATGAGATGATTATCTGGAGCACAGAGCGGCTTCCGGGCGGGGCAGTGGGAAGACTCATGTACCTTCGTGAGTGCTCGGGCTGTCTAGGAAGGATGAGGCGGGGGTGCGCGGCTCTCTTCTGCACGGCGCCAGCGCCAGATGCCTCAGAGGGCAGGTGAGTGACGAAGAATCCCTTACTTTTTTTCCTAAGGCATAACAAGTAGTTAGTAAAAAATACTAAATTATAGTAGTTATAAATGTTAGGTTATCCTTTTCCCTGCTTTTAGACAGAATTTTTTGATCCAAGGTCATGGTGCCATCTTGAGACTATGAGACTGGATTTTCCTTGACTGAGATATTCCTGGCTGCAGTAGGATCCCAGTGATGGTGCCTCAGTATTATTTGCCACCTTCCTCTCTTTATTCCTTCCAGCTTGTATTATGCAGAGAGAAATCTTTTCTTTGGGGGATAAATTTTGGAGCTAGCCAGAGTTTCTATCTTATGTCCATAGCATCAGGATTTGATTCTGGAGCATAGTGATAGATTATATGTAGTTATGCATTTTAATGTACAATCATAAGTCATTGGGTTATATAAATTGCTATGACTGGCTAGCAACTAAGCCAAAGAAAATTGCTTTGGCTTTTGTTATAATATTATTTTTAAAATTTGCTTCTTGAGTCTGCCTGGGACCAAATGTTCCTTATTATCATTGACAAAACGATAAGAAATTGTTCTGGTTGCTTTTTTGTTTCAAGGTTTTATTCAGAATTTGGATAACCAGAGACAATATAGCAATCTGTTCCACTGGCTGTTTTTGTAAATAAAGTTTTATTGGAATGCAGCCTGGTTTAGGTATTTGCTTATTGTGTATAGCTGTCTTTGCATTACAACTGTAGAGTTAACTAATGGTGATATAAACTTCATGATTTGTACTTCTCCCTCCCTCCCTCCCTCCTTTCCTCTCTCTCTTCTCTCTCTCTTCCTTCTTTCCTTCTTTCCTTCTTTCCTTCTTTCCTTCTTTC